>JAPEVC010000429.1:0-13595 GCA_027946555.1 Gnomoniopsis sp. IMI 355080 | reverse complement strand
CGGCGGCGGCTCAGATTTCAGCAATGCCTATCTGGCAGCAAAGATCTACTCTGATAGTACTTGCAAGGACGAGGTAAATGTGCATTGCCATCGTGAGGTGCTCTCAGTGGCTGCCTGCGTAGCCATCGACCTGAAGACCAGGCTTAGGACTCGGTAGCTGGGTTTTCAGAGATGATTTGATGTGCCTTTTCATTTGGAAGTGAAGGAGAGCCAGGTACTTCTATATTGCTCGTGTAAGGCCTTAGAACACACAAAGTTTCTTATTCCCCTGCTATTGATTGCCCATAACAGTTTCTGAGAGCCGTTCACGCGTGGGAGGCTGGCAGGTCCCACAAGTCTTGCGTCCATGTGCGACTGCGATATCACAATATCATACAATTGCTGCACAATGTACCATAGTGAGCAAGCTTATAGCGAGCAAGCTAGCCAAGTTACGGCTCCAGCATAGGGCATGCAGCTCGGACGTGAATACCTCGCAGTTTTTCCGTAGGGTAAAAAACCCCAAAACAGGTGTGCCTGCACAGCAAATACCCAAGGCAGAAGATGACAGAGCGTAACGTTCCAGTGTAACGACCTACTCTGGGATCGACCTCCAGTCACGG
Source organism: Gnomoniopsis sp. IMI 355080 (assembly GCA_027946555.1). Lineage (NCBI taxonomy): Eukaryota > Fungi > Ascomycota > Sordariomycetes > Diaporthales > Gnomoniaceae > Gnomoniopsis > Gnomoniopsis sp. IMI 355080. The sequence continues at coordinate 12,993 of JAPEVC010000429.1, read as the reverse complement.
TGACGTGGTGGTGAGAATGTCATACCATGGGTAATTTGTCGGCTGATTCCATCAGCGAGTATCTACAAGTAACATGTAACTATTCCCACAGCTTATGGTTCCATACAGGGGACAAAATGTGCACAACGTGGGACCGTCGATCTTTCGGTCCTGACGTCAGCTATCCTGTCGGGGGGGGGGCCTTCATCGACCGGAACAGACGTGATCATTTCGTGATCACAATCCCTCGTGCTGATAACATCTCCTTTCGCTGAGATCATCAGGAATACCTTGCGATGTCAGGAAATTCAATTGCACTACTAACTCATATGGTACCTATCCTCCGCCCCCTCTCGTCATAGACCCGTTTATAAACACCCACGATTTGTCTGGACTGTTGGGCTGCAAGTGGCTACCTCGAATTTTATCCGCCGCCGATCCAATAGGATTCCATTGGCCGTCTTTTGCTTCAGCGTGCTGACTAGCTAGCTGATCGGGGGGCAGATCACCGTCAAACCTTTTCCGTTGTCGGCATGGTAATAGTGTCATGGTCGAGAACACTCTAATTTACAAACAAGGGTACATACATTTACCTGCAATGCCGACGCCGTCTCTGGTTCGTGAATATGCCGCCGGCCTGACAGTTTGTCCCGCGGCCGCTGAAGTGTCTCCACCGGATTTGAAAGCCGCAGTGATCCGAACTTGGGGAAACGGCTCAACATCGGGATATGAGGTACATACCGCACCAAAGTGATGAAAGGTACTCCTCCCAAAGAACTTGGCAAGCATGCCTTGGGAGACGAGTATGTCCTCCGTAAAAGCCACGCGATCTTTCCGCACATCAAGATAAAGCACGCAAATCTTTTGATCCGCGTTAGGACGGAATTACCGGACCATCACACGTTTTCACGACATAAAAAAGACGCGCGCTACTGCACGCTCTACACGTCTCAGCCCCCCCACCGGCAAGCAAGCTGACATATCCGCGTGTTTGACCGTTGGCTTTTCATTTTATTACCGCAGCAGGTAGACATACAGGGTAGTCGTCCCCCGGCCGATCCTTCAGCCCATGACGCTGGCTCGATATCGCTTTCGTTGGCAGCGGATAGGGACGATCATCACAGAAAAGAGGAGGGATGGAACGACAAAAAAAAAGACTTTTTGGCCCCGCCCTAAGGGCGCCGGTATTGCAACGTGCCAGAGCAAGAAACCTAAAAATTTTTGGAGTCCCCTCATCTGATTAATGTTGTGTGTGTGTGTCACGCTTCGTTCCTCGAAGCCACTTCAGCCAACCAGCCAACCAGTCGCTAGCGATGACGACGGCGAAGATGCGCGGTGAATCTGATCTGGCCCATCTGACTGTTCTGGGAGAGATCATGATGACTCCTACTTTAGATACTTTGGCTGCTTTCTAGCGCAGATGGTGTGCATTAAACCGGAGGTGGCCACGCCGCTTGTGTTGCTTGACATTGGCCTGCAGCTTGTGTATGCAGGCAGCCAGCCGCATCGCGCGCAAGGCCTTTTGAGTGCATCCTATTAGTCACGATCTGGTAGATTCAGACGGTCTGATGATGTTTTTTAGCAGCTACTTGGCTTGCTCCATACGTCTGCCTGTTTTGGAAGGCCGGGGGGAAGGGGGAGATTCCCTTTGGTTGTACGGAATACACACGCGAGGACATGAGCATATTCGCCGTCATTACCCCAGACTCACAATTTACGGCTATTGACTCCTGTTGTAAGAAGGAGGGGCCGGACTGCGCTTCCTCGAGCCTTTTGGCAAAACACTCGGTCTACAACTTTAATCCACTCTATACACGCTCGCCACGACAGTGCATCTGCACCCAACCAGCCTCCCCACCCCGACCTTCCCTCCCCAATGGGCGGCGACGTGGGGGGGTGGTAGTCATCTGTCCGGCTCACCGGCTGCGTTGTCGTACATATAGAGTTACTGCAGGGCGCGCATGTTTATGTATGTAACATACATTACAAACTGCCATTGCGTTGGCATTAATAGGAGCTGCGGGGGGGAGGGATGGAAAAAGGACCCGGTTCCCTGGGGACCCAAACAACGAAGGGGAACCGTGATCGCGAGTTTCCTTCCTGGCAGTCCTGGCCATTCAATTCCGTTCTTTCCGGGATCGCTCGGTAGCTGCAGCTTCGCAAGGCACATGCAGGTATCGTGCATAATGGCGGAGGGCATTCGGCGGAGTGTGTGGGCTTTTCGGATATCTGGGACCGCCTGCCTCACAACCCCCCCCCCCCCCAAAGAGAACCAGTCGCAGGAACCGGCGTTGGTACGGCAGGCAGAAGAGCGGGCAGACGAGCGCGTCTGTCTGTGTGTGTATCCCCCCACCCCGCTTTGTATACTATGGTACTTTCTACCGCAGATCTTTTCTTCTCTCTCTCTTCCCTCGCGATTTGCTTACAAATGAGCGGACTCTTGGTTGGCTGATAGGTTTTTGATGAGTTTGCGATCTTCCTGAGATCTCGTCACAGCGGGTTTGAGAATACGTCAAAACAGACACACAAATGATTGTCAAACCGACGGTAGGGCATTCAAGACTCTGTATAGTCACAAAAGTCTAGCTGCTCCCTGTCCGTAGGTAAAGTTGAGTCGAGCGTTTCCAAATTGCATCCAACGAGTCATTTACCCCCCCCCCCCCGCGGGCCATCGATCGGTTTCTTCGGGAGTGACAATTGATGATGCCCTCAAGTTGGGGGCGCCGTAGCAGTGGTTGAAGATCGCGGGCAAATCCTACAGCTAATCCCACGCACCAAAAAAGGGCCTGTGACTAATTCGTTTTGAGGGGCTTTTGTTAGGGTTGGATTACCAGAAAATGAAACGGGAAGGTTACCGGCAGACCTGTCGTCCGGGCTAGAAGCATAAACCATCCCTTCCCCCGGGGGTCCATTTAGAAGCCTACCTTTTTGAGATGCTGTCTCGGCGTGGGCAACGGCGGCTGCTTGCATATGGCAGCGTTGAAGAAGCGGTGGCCCAATAGTTTCCATGGGACCCCTCACTTAGAGTGACCGCAGCCTCGGGTTGACGAGGTTGCAGTCGGCTTGATAGGGCAGCAGAGAGCATTTGTTTTTTTCTGGGAGAGAGGGGGGGGCGTTTAGAGGGAGAAGAAAATGTCTTCCCACGTGCGCTGCATTGACTGCAATATGCGCTGCAGGTCTTGTTTACTATGAAAAGAGTCATATATATTCGATCCTCTTTCCTGGTCGATGGGACCCTTAATCACAACGAGCGAAAAAGATCCTGACGCCTTGGCGCGGAGGAGCGAGAGGCATGACGCCCCCCCCTCAAGACTGACGAAGCGGATGAATGGCACGCTGATGCTGCGTAAGACCGACCGTTTTCTTTGGCGACTTGGCCTGCCCAGTAGAGAGATTGCCAGGGTTGCCGAGAATGGCAGCCTCCTAATACCCTCAGGTGACATGTTTACAAGAGGCAAGACGTTACGTGGAACTCGGCTGTGGAGTGACAGGTTCAAGAACGGAGTGTTCGTGTCGCCCGAATTCTTGGTGGGGATTTCAGCAGGATATTGGGTACCACACCCAACAACAGCGAAGCTATTCATAGATGTGAACATTCTTGCTTGAGAGGAATGTGAGAAGGGCCCAACCCCTAGCCCGGACATTTCGCTCCATCGGGCCTGACCTGATGTGTTGACTCCTGCAGATTCCATAATCCCGTCGCGTTGCATCGCCTTGGGGTCATGGTTGCAAGCTACTGTCCATCATGTATGTACATGTCATCGCGGCTATGACTTTTCAAGGCCTGGGCAATCCGGATCTCGCATTTGCAATCTGGGCCTGTTCCATAAAAGACCCAGGCACGGCCGATGGTGGGTGGAATGACTTGTGGGCTCCAAAATGTGCAAAATGACTCTACTTGGTAAACTTTTTTCTCAAGTACGAAGGCACACGGGTCCATGCAAGGAAGCCGACTTGACCAAGTATCCGATAGGTTGGGTCACTCGGTGGGATCTTCGTCTGATGTTCCAGGACCGACCTCAAGATTTTTCTGCAGTCCAGCTGCCTTGAAATTTTGCAAAGCCAATACCCACCCTGACTCGCATGGCGTGGCCACCGTTCGTCTGGGCTCCCATGCTTTCCGGCCGTTGGATTTCTGCTGATGTCAATGCCAAGCGCAGGGTTGCTCGCTGATTTTCCCCAGGGTCCAACAAGCCTGGCACTGAAAGATGTTTCGCGCTTGTACCTCTTTCCCATGTGCGTACATACCTACGTAGGTTTAGCTGTTGTACGTGGCGCTGGCGGAGATGTACACCGAAAACAACCTGCTACTGACATATGGCGATCAAAAATGGATACTTTCAAAACCTCCGGTACGTTTAGAAGGGGGGTAAATGCCGCTTTTCTTTCGTTCTTTTTCTTCTTCTCCGTGCATGGGGACTTGATACGAACGCTTTGGGCCAACACAAGCGCGGGCCCGTTAGGACTTGTTGCAAGGCGTCCGACCGATAAAAGAGACATATCCCCTAGTTCAGAAACAGACGCGGGCTGGCCTCACCCACCCGCCTGGCCTAGCAGGGAAGTATTTTGAGAAACCAGGGGAACGGGTAGCCGCCGTAGTCCCTGAACTCCGTGACATTGGGAGCCTCAGCCCATGTTCAATGTTCAAAGGAAGTCCGCAGCGCTCCATGCGGCAGATGCAAGTTGATGTGTTCCTTGTTCGGGCACGGACTTGTCGGCCGCGTGTGTGAGATGGCTGGCGACGAACGTGATGGTGGTCACAAAAAGCTTCTTGGGGCCTGTGAAAGACACGGGACCAGGCCTTGATGTACTGCATAGTACGCACCATGGTAAGGGCCACGCGTTGTTGTCCGACGCGATGCTTTGAGCCGACTGGGTGCAAAGTCAATCGACTCATCGAACTCCTGTCTTTGTCCGTCCTGCCACATTTGCTTTGCTGAATGACTAGGCACAACCTGGCAGATCTCATCACAGAGGGCTGAGGGTCTTTCCCTCTCGCGCGGCTGACCTTCCAGAAGCTCGTGGTCGCCTGCCGTTGCCTAGCGAAGGCCAATATGGACAAATTGCAAGTGTCAAGTATCGAAATTACAAGCGAGCCCAACACGGCCACCTGAGGTGCCACTTTACCATGATGAAGAGTGGCGGTTCGAAATGCAGTTTCGCGGCTCGATCCACTCTTGCTACTCAGCTTATCAGTGGAGCGTGTCTGGAACAAATAGAACAATTTTTTTTGTTCATATTTTTTCTTGTTGAGCGATTTGTCCATCCATGCAGTAGTGGTGTCGCTGGCGTTCCTGGACGTTGGAGACGTGTCAAACTAAGACTTGTACGCTGTAAAAACGACAAGTATGCTATCGCTACCATGTGCGCACTACGCAGCTCGCGTCGATGATTCATTCAATGGGCGTGCCGGCTTCTGTTGATGCATCCTTCACCGTCTATGGCTTTTAGACAACGGGCGGGTCGGGAGACGCATGCCTCGGCTGTGGGGACGTTTAATTGTAGAATTGCCGTGCAGATTGCATTGCCCTTCAAGGACAAGAGTAGCCGACGATGCCGCCGGTAGCCACAGGAACGCGGTGCCATGGCGACTCTTCCTAACAGACTCCCTAACAGAGGAGTAACCAGTGGCTCGTGGTGAATGGAATGGGCATGAAGATTTGGAAATATAAGTTTGGCACGATTGGCTGGACAGGCGGTGTGCTTCGAAGGAAAAGGCCGCTCCCTGGCGATCTAGTATCAAGCGCGAATTTCACTGGTTGGCGACTGGAACGCTACTGGTGACGAGATGGGTTGCCATGGTCCGCAAAGTGCCCGAGTACCCCACCCACGCTTTGGGGGTCCTGGAGGCCCACAGATGCCAGGCTGTCGGACATGGCTGCCCTCGATCAATGACCTCAGGGCGTTCCGTGCGCGTGAGACCGTCCTTGCAGGGCTCCAGCGGGCCCGGCGGGCTGCCAGCCCTGTTCCAGTGGATTGCAGTGGGTGGAGCACTCTCAAGTTGTGGGAATTCTTGGAGGCGATGGTGGACCAGGAAGAGCGGACCTCCTTCTGCCCAATGCTCGTGTTTACCCCCCTGCTGTTCTTGTTTCGCGGCCGAGTCAAATGAGAGTTGACAGTGTTTTGTCGCGGGCTTGGATCTTCTTTCCGGCTGACGTCCAGCCGAACGAGTCTACTATTTATTTTGGGGAGCCTGGACCTGGTAGACCCGCGCGGGCAGCGGAGAATGAGGAACGAAGACCCCCATGGATGAACAAGCCACGAGCAACTTCACAGCGAGACCATTGGAAACACGAATTCCTAGACTGCTAGGTAGTTGATATATGATGAGTGCTACTGCGGGCCGAAGATGGCGAGGAAGCGATTCAGGCGGTGGGAATTGGGCTCCTGTACGCAGTAACCGTACTAAGGTAGACCCGTGAAGCTCATTGCCTCAACCGCTCAGAGTTCTCGCGTGGCACTCCACAGATACATCCCCATAACCCCGTCCACATCCACAATCACAGACAATTCGCTGGCTGGGAGGGATCGTTGGTTGCGGCGGTTTAGTGGAGAGGCCGAGGGTAGCAAACGTCGTCAGGGTCCTGGTCCCTAGGGAAGAGACCGAACCTCTAACAAGAGGCCGATTCCTCCATACCTGCCTGCCCTCCCAGATTAGCAATTTGGGGAGACACTGTACCGACGGATCACTGCTGCATAAATGGTATGCGAAATACACCCTCTGGCCGTTTCTGCTCATCTCCGTTTCACCCCCTCCCCCTTCCACCGGGAGTGCGTAAATTTGAGGCTGTGGTCAAATTATGGCAAAGAAGAAAAAGTGCCAGGGTGTGACTGTGGCATTTTTTAGGCACATGCTCCTCGTCGAATCGGGCCTGGCTGGACCTGACTGGCTCGTCTTCTCCGCACCTTCCCTGCAGAATTGTGCACACGGATGTGGATGTGAAATGGCTCTTCAGCTCTTGCCCCCTTGGACATTCCTCACCGGCGCAACCCCAGTAGAGAGGTGACTAGAGCCTGCCATTTGTGGTGTCGTGGGTGTGCAAGCATGGAAACGGTCCGCGTCTTGTTGCGGACATTGCATCGTCATCACGACAAGCCAAGCATACCAGCCTTTTTTATCCCTCAATCCTCCATCAGCGTCTTCATCTCACTGTCACCTTACCTCACCCTCACCCACTCTCACTCACCTTTACCCTCGCCATCGTCAACATCTCCTTCATCCACCCCTCCACTCTAACATTTCACGCATTTTCTTTGTTTATTTTGTCAACAGCCGGATCCTCCCTCGTTCTAGCGCCTTGCCCCGAACACGACCAACGACCAATTGATTTTTGTGTCGTTACAGTCAGGGATCTCGGTGATTGCTCCCTACAAGTGCAATTTCGAGACAGCCTGCAAATAAACTCACCAACCGCTCGTCTGATATTTGCGACTCTCTCCTCCCGAGCCCGAACCCAGCGAACCCAGCATCATCTGAATAGGCCTTTACAGTCATTTGTTGCTGTCAACAATTTCCCTGCTTGCCTTACCTAGCATCTGGGTCAAGGGCGGAGAAAAGAGACCGACTGGACGTTGAACGGACACCAGCTAGGTCGTCCGCACCGCAGACCGGACGCCCGACAGACGGAAAACACATCTCGAGCATCTTAAACGCATTTGCAGCACGTCAGCGTCGGATTGGCCCTGTCCAAACTCTGAAGGCTTGAGCTTTTCGCGGTTTGTACAGTACGAACGAACCGCTCTCCACCGTTCTCCTTTCTACCCTATCAGCTTTCGTCTCGGCCTCCCGCCTCTTTGCGCGTATCCATCCCTACTTTGTGGCGGATCTGCAAACCGTGACGGCAAGATCAGGATCGAGTCTCGAGCACCAAGCCACATTCAGTCAGCCCGCATCATCTACTCAAGCAGTCTTTTTGCCTCCCCTCCACCACAGGAGACAAGGCAATTGCATTTTGCAGTGCAGCATAGGTCAGTAATTGATTCCATCACCACGTCATTTCTGAAGTCACCCGTCATCTCGTCCACACAACTTTTACACGCCTGCCTACCTCACATCCAAAACACCTGGCCACTTGGACTGCGGCCCACGGTCTTGTCTCGAACAATCGTTGTCGGGTCAGCATCCAAGAAACGGCAGACTAGGTCTAAAACGGGCATGGTACAAACGTCGGCTTTCATTCACGGATTCCTGAGTGCCCTTGCAACTTGATTCATCTCGGCGCGAGGGGTGTGTGGCTCCGCGGTCTGCCGTGTTGGTAATTTTACTACTGCGCAGCCAGGCCCACACCCACCACTACCACCAAGCAGGCCCTTGCACCCACCACACGGGACCCGTTTTGTGTTGGGGCCTGGCAGTCCAGGCCCTGTCTGTCGGTTCTGTATACGCTCGCCCCTGGCCCTTGCCGTTTTCCCCCCTTGGCCCTGGGCGTTCTCGCCTGCACTTCCAGTCGAAGTCGCCGCTCTCTTGTGTTGTCCTGGCAAGCCACCCTAGTCCGTCCCATCGATTTGCGTCTGCCCGCTACAAATCTCTACCACACTCGAGACTCGGCTCTCCTGCGCTTCCGGTTTGGTTTTCTATCCACCCAGACCAGCCCAACCCAATCCTCCTCTTCTCCGAGTCACCTCCCACCTTAACCTGGGCACATCTCGTCTCGACCCTCGCAATTTGTTCCATTTCCTGCCCTTCTTCCTCAACGGCGAGAGCGATCACGGCGAAGTTTGTCCCTTCAAAGTTTTCGTTCGTATTTCCCGCCTTCGAGTCGTGTTTGGCAGTCGTCTCGAGACTGGTTCCTTCACACTCTCTTTCCTCGTCAAAATTCGGTCTTTCATTACGACGCCCTCATCTCAGCCTCCCTTCAGATTGCATCTGCTTGACGCACCCACGGCCGAAGTTGAACGTGTCAGATCAGAGGCACGGACTACTCACCGTTCAAGCAAGACGGTACTGACTCTCATCAAAAACTTCAGTCGTGCATAGAGTTTCGCGCTCCCTGCCGAATAACGTCCATCAAGGCCATCTTGCGGCTTGATTCGTTTCGCGCGACCCGACCTTTGTCATCTCGCACCTCAACAACACTGCAGTCTAGACTCGACTCTTGCATTGGTTCGACATCCTCGTTTACTCGTTGTGACGGTCTACCCTTGCGCCCTACATCAGAATATTGATTCTATCAATTCTCTCACACCCATAAGATTTTCTCCGGACCTCAGTATCCTTGGGAACCCCTTATGGCGGGAGTATCTCACTAAATCACCACTTTTTTTCCCCTGCCTGCCTTTCGACTCTTCAGCCTTGGATCCTTCTACCGGCAAAGCGTGGCCCTACATCCCACATAGCTGTGTTTGACCTCCAGGTGCTCGAAGCAGATCGCCCTCCCTCTCTCAACAAGGCACCTCACCCCGACCACGAACAACAAGTACGATTCGACAAGATGCCTGGTGGTGGTGTTTGCGCTGTCCTCGACTATGAGGTCGACATGATGTCTGAGTACGTTGCCGAGATGGCAGTTGAGCTGGTGACTCCTCGCTCTGCCATCACTCCCGCTTTCCGCAAGTTCTGCTCGCAGATCTTGTCCTCGACGCGTCTCCCGAAAACGACCATTCTTCTCGGCATGAACTACCTCTCCAAGCGTGTGAACGGTCTGAAGATGACCAGCAACTTCCACCCCCACGAGGGACAGGTGTGGCGAATGTTGACCATCGCCTTGCTTCTCGGCAGCAAGTTTCTCGATGACAACACTTTTCAGAACCGATCCTGGTCTGAAGTGTCTGGCATCCCCGTTTCCGAGCTCAACAAGTTGGAAGCTGACTGGCTCATGGGCATCAACTGGAATTTGTTCGTTAACCTCGAGCAGTCCGAGGATTACAACGCTTGGTTGAGCAATTGGAGCGACTGGGTTAGCCGCAAAAAGATGGCGCAGACCTTGGCCGCACGCGAGAGACTGGCTACTCTCACTCCAATTCAGACCGACCTCAACCGCGGTGTTCGTGGCCAGACGTACGACATCTGGCGCCAGCAGCAGATTGCTGAGTATGAGCGTTACGAGCGCTCCAACAAACTCAACGACACTACTTGGAATCAGTTCTCGGCTGGTCCTTGGCCCAGTGCCCCGCTCACTCCTCCCGATTCTGGCTATGGCACGCCTGAGTATCCTGCGTCTGCGATGTCGGGCTTTGGAGGTTATTGGGATTGGCAGTCACGTCCCATTCCCAACAAGATGACCGGCATCCCGGGCGGACAACTTTTCCTCTCGCGGCACAACCCAAATGCTATGTCGAAGATGTCTCACCACTCCACACGACATGCCTCATACCCGTACTACCACGGTCAAAACATCTGGGACATGAACGCAGGCGAGTGCAGCTGTGCTAATTGTACTGGGAGCATGCACGCCGACTATCAGCAGCACTTCATGCCTGTGTCTGCCTATGGTCAGGCTGTGCATGGATGAGGTCGTGCTCGATCAGGTGGTCAAGTCGCATAGAAGGCGGACTAGGAAAGTTCAGACTCCATCCTCTTATGGATCACGACACATGGACGGAGTTTTTTTCGCATTGCGGGCGGTCACGGATTAAAAAAGAACGATACACTGCATTCAGATACCCTCAACGAGTCTCAGCACGTCACCTACGAGACAACCCCCTGCCGCGGCTCGCCTTTTCCATCTGGCATGTCGCAAGCTTAGTCGGTTTGCGGTCATCGTGGTCTAGGTCCCGGGCAAATATCCCATACCTTTTCGGATTGGCAGGATAGGCTACGGACTCGTTTAATGATTTGATTTCCTTACTTTCTTCTACGATTCTCTCGTTTTCGACCTTGTTTGGCTCGGTAGGCCATCTCATTCACGGGCGTTGGTGGAAATTAATACCAAGGGCTTTGGGTTGCGGCTACGTCGGTCAAAATATTCTGAAAAGTTGGAGTCTCGTATTTGCCGAGCTCACGGAAAGGAAAAGCCAAAAATTGCCAGTGGGCCCAAAGACACGAGGAGCCCTCGAATGGTCATAGATCGCGCGGCGACCCAAGGGACAAATCAACTGTGATATGCGGCTGCGGCGAATCACGAAGTACCCTTTTGAGATTGTCTCGACAAGAATCTATCAAATTGTCACCGCCGACGACGACCTTCGAATTCGACCTCGCTCCTCACTCAACCCTGCTGCGACTGCGAACAAGTGCGGCCTGGGTGTCACTGCATACGTTTTGGCAAGACAACGAGCTGGGAAAAAAAAGTCCGATTTCATTGTGGATTGGTTACGTTTATGTGCTTTCGAGTTTTCTTTTCTTTCTTGCCTTTGGGGTGGTCGGTGATTCTGGTCTTTGCCTTTTTACATACCCCTAGCCTGGTTTGGCCTGTATTCTGTCGACATGACTTCTTTTCTTACTTTCTCTGCCTAAGTTTTCTCAATGGACCACGTGGCTGCTTGGCCGATCACGAAGCGGAGCGCGCGTTGGATACCGACTAGGCTCCGAGGTATTTACCGCCCGGGGTCCTTTTTCTTATTTTCTTTTTTACACTGTACACTTCCCTGTTTGATGGACACAGCATGGCAGTCATGTTTAGAGGATATCCCCTTTGATTGGCATTTATAGAAGGCGGCGGTTTGGTATTACTTTGAGACGTGTGTTTCCTAATTCCGTTTTTCCTTTCTTTTCCCCTCGGTTGGGGAGACATGGACTCTTTTCCACCAAGCCCATGTTCATGATGCGATGAAGAGTTTTTGAGATTGGGTCTTCTCAGGACGGGATGAATAAACACAGGGGCGTCTTTTATCTCGGCAACACCAAAAGAATGGAAAATCTGTTGTGAAAGAGAATCTTGGCCGGAATGGCCGAGGACGCGATGGAACGGAGGTCAATTATCAACAAAAGCATAACCCATGAGCTCTGCACAGAGTCCTACTCGCGAGTTCAAAAGTACATTGGAAATCTTGTCAGCTAGGATTCGAGGCTGTGAGAGCTTCCAAGATGGTTGAGTAGGGCGGTGGAAGACAGTGGTAGCATAGCAGTCCTGCAAATGGATCAGCACAGCATGGCGTAGCACAATTCTAGATACTAAGACAATATTGAGAATAAACATACTGTCTGATACTGCGATATTAAGAACAATGTCCGAAAATGCGAAGAATGAAATTGAAAAGCGTGCTCAAAGTATTTGTTTTACCTGATGTCCCTCGAGTTTACTATGTGCTGAACCACTGAGATTGGTATTCACCTCGGCCAATCACAAGCGTCTTAACAGCCCCACTCCCTTCTTAGCACCTGAACGGAGTAGAGAGCATCAACAATTATACGCTCTCAACTCGTTAGCAATTTTGAGAAGTCCACGGCATCCTCTTGTTCGCCTTCTTCATCTCTCCACTCTGTTCTCGCGACAACACAAACAAATTTGTCCAGGCGCAGTAGTTTTATCAAACCATGTCCGCACGCTTCGTCTCCACCGGGGCAATAGACACCAAAACAGGCGACGCCGTTGCCCTACCCACACAATCTGCCTCAACGACGACGTCAACCCAGAAGAACGACGAATGGGCTGCTGTGCAGTTGCAGCTCGAGGCGGAGCGGCAGGCGCGCGAAGCCAAGCGCAAGGCGGCTGCGTCGGGAGAGGGTGGGGGAAAGTCGCTGTATGAGGTGCTGGAGGCGAACAAGGCGGCGAAGCAGGCTGCTTTTGAGGAAGCGTGAGTACTTTCAATCACTCTTTGCCTCCCTTGATGTCTCTCTTTTATGCAGGAGGAGAGCAACATTGGGGTGTAAAAGAGCTTTTCCTAATTCGTATGTAACAGGAACAAAATTCGGAATCAATTCCGTGCATTGGATGAGGATGAGATTGGATTCCTGGAGGAGGTTGAAATGAAGAAGAGAGAGGAAGCGGAGAGGACGAGGAGGGAGATGGAGGAAGGACTGAAGGTATTTCGCGAGGCGAGGAAGGGGGAGAGGAAAGAGGATGGAGGCGAGGAGGCGGCGGCGGTTGTAGAAGGCGGGTGGAAGGTTGGGGGAAAGAGGAAACGGAGGAAGGG
>JAPEVC010000428.1:0-13679 GCA_027946555.1 Gnomoniopsis sp. IMI 355080 | reverse complement strand
GGGTTAGGGACGTAGGGGAGACGCATTTTGAGGGGGTGAGACGTGTGATATTGATACGATTCTGTGTACGATTTTACAAGTCTTGTAGAAATGGGTCTCAGTGCACGAGGGGAACGAAGAGACATTAGATCAGGTCGATGAAATTTCAAGTACACAAAGAGGTGACTCAAGTGAGGTTGGTTGTATTTCGGCAGGGCCTCCGGGAACCGCGCCGAAATCCGGGGAAAGCTACTCGACCCCGCCACGGGGCTCCGTGTAAATTCTAACCCGGCAAATCGGACCGGGTGAATGTTGAAACTGTGCGCTTCTCACTATATAGTACGTTCTATGCTGCTATGTTTACATGGTCGCTAATCACCGGCTCCAAACTCATCTTCGTCGCAAGTCTTTCTTCGCTGACAACATAGGCCGATGGGAACCAGCTGCTGACATCTCGACCGGCCATCATCGCCACTAACGCCTCACCAGTCAGCCAGCACTTGTCCATTCCATAGCCTTGGAATCCCGCCGCTATCCACTCTTGGGCAGCCTCGCGACCTGTAGCGCTGCTGGGTAATTGGCCGACCAGTGGAAGTCCATCAGACGTCAAGCCCATGACGCCCGACCAAATAGCCTTCAATTTTGGCTTCTCGCCTTCACCGCTGACAGCCTTGAACAACCTGGGCAGGAAGTTTGGCAAGTCGTTCATGGAGGCTTCACTGACGAAAGAGTCGTCACCGCACAAGAACTCATCTAGGGTCTGATTCTCCACGCCGACGAACAAGTCCTTGGTCTTTGCATTTTGCTGAAGGTAGTATAAACCGAAATGGTAGTTGCCTGTCTTGGGATCAAGTCGCTGGGGTTGCATTAAGCTCCACGACCGGTAGGCTCCCTGAGAAGGGAAATGGTCTGGGACAGCTTGAGTTGTCATGTGTCCTCGACAAGGATGAATCTTGCCCCGGAGTAGAGGGAGGAGATGTCCTGTGAAGCCATTCGTGCAATACACGACACGATTGGCCTTGATGGAGCCACGAGGTGTCGTCACAGTATACCTGTGTGTCGAGCTTGAAGGATCGTCGTCCACAGCAATCGCCGGCGTATACGTCTCGATTGCCAGGCGGTCACCATACTTCTTGAGCAGATCGGCATAAATTTCCGTGCACATTCGGTATGGCCACAGAGCGCCCGCCTTCTGAGCGTAGCCACCGACGACATTGATGAGACCCCAGTCTTTTTCCAGCTCAGGAACATCCAAGAGACGATTGTGGTCTTTGCGATCTGGTAGCTCCCTTGCCATCATTTTGACTGAATCGACGTGATGTTGCCAGAGTTTGTCGTCCGTAGCAACACACAGCTTCTCAACTGTGCGAATCTCACTCTTCTCCTTTACGTCCGGGTTCATCTTGCCCACGATTTCCTGGACTCTGTCGACATTCATTAGGCTGAATCGAGCCATTGCTTTGGCTGTGTCAACTCCATGGACCTTTGCCCAGTCCGAGAACTTGTGACCCGCAGCTGACACAAGGTGACCCTACGAATTGAACTTTAGACGCTGGGGCAGCCAAGAAAATCAGAGAAGCCTATACTCACGCCGTTGCGTCCTGTCGCACCTGATACCAACGTCCTTGCTTCCAGAATTGTAACATGCACAGGCCCGAGTGGCTCATCCTCGAGAAGCGCCCTGGCAACGCTGCAACCGGTGATACCAGAGCCGATGATCACGACGTCTGTCTCTTTGCGTAACACGGGTGACTGGATGTTCGCAAGATCTGGATGCGGAGGCAATTGCCAGAACGATTGAGTAGGATTCGGACGAGGAAGGCCTGGGTCCGCAGTAATGAGCGATCTGACTTTCGCCTGTATGTCCACTTTGATTCGAAAACATCAGTATGTATCATACAGCCAGGTCTGTTGACGACAAGATCCTACCATCTGCTGCATACGAACCCATTATTATGTCTTGAGTTGAGCTACCAGGTGGTTTTTTCCGGCTGGGACTGTGCTGAATATGGACTCGTGGTTTATCGGAGTGATTTCACAAAGGCCGCGGCATGGATTGGTGGAGCTACCTGGAACTCGGGGTATTATATAATTACACGGAATTGCTCGCTTCGACAAGGGCACTCGTGACATTCTGTCCCCCAGGCTCCTGCAGTTCACACTAAACAGTAAATTGAGACTCGATTCAGAGAAAATTGCCGTGTGAAAGCTAGGTATCACCAGGTAGGTATTGAATTATGCCGGGCCGGGGGGTTTGAGTGGTGAGTTGGAAGTCGCAGATAAGATTCAGTAGCCTCCGCACTTGCCGGCTAAGCTCACTGTTTGGGGCCTAGGTATACCTTCATCTCGGGCTGTACCTTCCTGTCTAGGGCATTTGCTTTCAAAACACCTCAGTAATCCCAAACCCCCGCCTCCGCACTTGTCAAGCACGCGGCACGCCTGCAGTGGGCCAGCAGATCTGTGGATACTTTGTTCGGGACATGGGAGCTTGAAGATAGAAGCGTCCAGCATTAGGTATGTTTCGCTCAGAGAAAGAAAGATAAGAGCTGCGGATAACGACTATCTCATATGGCATATCTCCCTGGGCAAAGCCTGGCTTCTCGCAATCTGATAGCAATCAAATTTATTAATTGAAAAAGCATCCGTGCCTCAACAAATACACTCTCAGGACACAAAGGCCACATGTTGCCACTGAGATATGACTTGATCGAAATCATTATATCAAACAGGCCAAGAGGTGTCTCGGCAACTTAGATCTCTCCTAGTCGATCTTCCAAGACGGCAAACGCACTTCAACTTGTGTACACAACAGCTAGGGGCCAAGCATTCTGCCACAGAGTCACTGAATATGGCGACCATTGAAGAAATCCCCGATGGTGGAGGCCTAGACCCGGGAAAGCTCGAAGGCCAAGGCACCACCAGCGCGGATGACATGGAACTGGTGAGGATGGGGAAAAAGCCAAGAATGAAGCGAGTCTACAACTTTTGGACCTGTATGATTGACCAACAAGTCCTGGTTCAGCAACTTAAATGGTCTTCGGCTAACGACACAACCCGCCAGTATGTGCCTACCAGGTTATGATGTGTGCTACGTGGGCATGTAAGTCGGTTCAATCTTGACGGGACTTTTGTTGTTTGAAATACTGGTCTGGAAGGATGTTCCTCCAAGAGCGATTTATCAAGAGGCTTCCAGTCTAAACTTGTTGTCTTCACCTTTCCTGTGGTCGCTCACTAACAATTGGTACTTAGGCGTTGTGGTTCTGTATGGAACCATATTTGATATAGGCGGCCCCGTTGGCCTTCTCTATGGATCGTAAGTCCGGATCTGGCATCAATCATCTCACGCAAGTGTTTCATATTGACAATGGAATAAATTAGAATCGCTGTCGCTGTTGGGCAAACTCTATTGATGGCCTCCCTGGCGGAGTACTGTGGGATTTGGCCAACCGCTGGCGGCCAACAGTTCTACGTGCAGGTCCTCGCCAGCCCAAAGTGGCGGCCGCTGCTGTCCTACCTCGTTGGCTGGGCCCTGATGGCAGCTGAGATGTCCATAGGCGCATCTTGCGCCATCCAGAATGCCAACATCATCGGATCGTTCATACAGACTGTGCATCCTGATTTCGTCTGGACCGTAAGACACGCCCATGCCTCCTCGACGAGCTCCCTTTTCTATGGCTAACACAGTTCTCAAAACAGTCATGGATGAACTTCCTGCTCTACCTCTTTTTCATCATTCTACCGCTATTTATGAATGTCCACTCCTCTATGCTCCCATTCTACAGTTCCTTTGGCGCGTTCTTGACCGTCGGTGGATTCTTCGCCTGGGCCATCACCGTTCTGGTCAAGGCACCAAAGTCCAGTGCTGAATTTGTCTTCACAACGTTCTTGAACAACACTGGCTATACTAGTGATGGGTGGGTCTTCATCATGGCTTTCTATAATTCTATTTATGGCCTGTATGGTACCGATGCAATGATGCATCTAGTGGAGGAGATGCGTAATGCTGCGGAGGATGCTCCGGTAAGATACGACCCCAGCGCTCTTCTGTGGCCTCTATTGCTTGGCTAATCTTGCCATGTTATGAAAGCGAGCCATGGTCTGGTCCATGATCTTTGCAGGCATCACGACGATTGTCACCGACCTCATTCTTCTTTTCACGTGTGGTAATTACGAAGTGTACCTTCAGCAGCTGTAAGTCATCATGCTCCCACGAGCCGATCATCACATGAGTTTTGCTAATGAAATATGATGTTGAAAGCGCGCCTTATGTCTCTTGGTTTGCCGAGATTTCGGGTAGTTTGTACGGAGGCGGGTTGTTCATATCTCTGTTGTTTGTCATTGGCAATGTGAGTTTACCTTTGGCGATCCGGCGCTACCTTCACATGGCAAACAAAGTCTAAATCCAGTTACTAGTTGCTTATCTGCGTTGGTGTGATGGCTTCGGCCTCTCGACTCGGATGGCGGATGGCGGAGGAGCAGGCCTTTCCGTACTCGAACTGGCTTGCAAAACTCCATCCTCGCTTCGGTATACCTTGGAACATGATGTTGGTTCTGTTCGCTGCTGAGATTGTCGTCGGTGAGTTAAGGTCAAGGCCGATAGTAGACCATGGCCTGATTTGTTGACGTATTCCCTTCCAACAGGCCTTATCTCGCTAGGCAGCGACCTTGCATTTTATGCCATTGTTAGTGGCTCGGGAGTATTCTTCCAGCTGGCATACATAGCTCCGATCGTCGCGGTATGTTCAAACCTATCTTTTCTTTACCTGTTTTTGTAAAGCTAGATATCGAGTACTAACATGCCCTAGGTTTTGGTCCGGGGTCGTCAAATCCTCCCCGAAAGAAAGCACTTTGATCTCGGCCGATGGGCCACGCTGATCAACTACATTTCAGTTATCTGGGCGTTGCTGATAGTTGTGATGTATCTGTAAGTTTTCGCATAACGAAGCGTAACTGTTGTTACTGAGCAGCTGAATGCTGACGCTTCTGCCACGCCAGGTGCCCCTTATATCTCCCTGTCACAGGAGGCGATGTTGGTAACATGAATTGGGCCGTTGCCATTGTGGGCGCCGAAATCCTCTGGTCTGGGGCGTATTGGATCTATGCGGCTAGACACAAATACATGAAAGAATCCTCAGGCTTGATTACAGTCGAGGGTCCTATTCAGGTCCTGGATGGGCAAATCGTTGAGACCGCGCAACCTTGTTGGACTGAGGATGATAAAGTAAAGCGGACAAATTCAGATGCAAACTAGGAGACTTACAAGCAAGCAGATATAGACGGTACCGTGCAGACCAATTTCATACTATCATTGATGGAAAGGACCGAAGTTCATGGTCACGAAAATAGTTGCCTCACGTGATATGGCTTGCAGCTCGTATGGACACTGCAAGAGGCAATCTGGGGCAATCTGGCTGTCCATTTCGTAAACATATCCAGCGGCAAAGAGCAAGGTTCTCCGCAGTACCTGGGGTACCTAGGTAGGGAATTGTATCTAATAAATCACATATTGAATTGTGCGGCACGGCCCCTGACGACGCCCCTTCCCCTTTAAAGGAGAGGGGATTCCATGTCCAAAGGAAAAATATGAAGGAAAACGCAGCTCATTTATAGTGCAACGCGTAATAGCACATAGTAGACTACCTACTTAGGTATCTAGGTATGCCGCATGCGGTAACAAGGGGCCCTTTATCCTGTCAACCACGTATGGTTCGAGTTGCACTTTCACACCATGCCCCGGCCCTACCGTACCTTGCAGGCTACCAGTGGATACGCGCTCCGGGCTATTCTATTGATAGGTGCCACCTCGAAGATATCGATTACAAGTGGTTATCGGTCACTTGCATCTAGATGTAACCTTCCACTTGCGGCCCCTGCACGTACAGATTGGGCCCTGTGCCCACTACCTAGATATGTAAACACCGTCGAGAAATCACCCTAATAAGGTGGGGCGATTCCCTCTGCTACGTTCTCATTGTTGTCCCTCTGATTTCAACGGTTCGCAGCCTCGGCACCCTCCCCTCCCTCCCCAAAAGAAAAACAGCAGCATACCTAGGGCACCATGAGATCGCACTCATTACGCTTTTGCCTGTCTTGGGCGCTGCTATGGGGCGCAACTGCCGGTGCCTCGTCGCAAACGCCCAGAGCAGTGCAGCCACAACCACCAAACAGCAATGCCAAAATATCCAAGCGGGAGCAGAATGGTATCACGTATAATGTCTATGAGCACGCTTCTACCAACTCCACGTTGTCATTTGTGCAAGACAGTGGCATTTGCGAGACCACCCCGGGTGTCAGCACCTACTCGGGTTACCTGTCCGTAGGAACGAATATGTCGATGTTTTTTTGGTTCTTTGAAGCACGCAACAACCCAAGCACCGCCCCTTTGGCGCTTTGGCTGAATGGTGGCCCGGGATGCTCGTCAATGATAGGACTTTTCCAGGAAAATGGTCCTTGCAATTTCCCAGTGAATGGCTCTGCTGACGAGCCAACTCTTAATCCTTATTCCTGGAACAACTATGCGGTGAGTTACAGAACCTTTACTTGGATAGACGACAAAAGCATCACTGACATTCATTGAACCTCAAGAATATGCTCTATGTGGACCAGCCGATAGGAACGGGATTCAGTTACGGGACAGACAATGCTACGTCCACTGTCACCGCCGCGCCCTATGTCTGGAACTTCATTCAGGCTTTCTTCGAGGCTTTTCCAACATATGAGAGCCGAGACTTTGGTCTCTGGTCAGAGAGTTATGGCGGTCATTATGCTCCTGAATTCGCAGGTAATTTCCCCTTGAGATTCGACACAGCCAACCATTGAAATATGAGAGCGAGTATTAGAGTAATAACGCATTCAACAGAGTATTTCGAGTCTCAAAACAAAGCGATTGCGAACAACACCATAACCGGCGAAGTTATCGATATTGTGGCGCTGGGTATCAATAACGGGTGGATAGATGCCACGATCCAGTATCAGGCATATATCGACTTTGGTCACAACAACAGCTGGCGGCAACTTATCAATGATACCCAGTACTCAGCACTACAGCAAGCATACGAGACGAAATGCCTGCCCCTTCTAGAGCAGTGCCCAGACGTCACTGGCACAGACGCAGCATGTTTGAACGCTGACGACTCGTGCTATCAATATGTGGAGGGTGTGGTCGAGAATGGCCCGCCTGACTACCCAGACTTTGATGTTTACGACATTGTATTTAGCGCCCTCTTTTCTCAACATTGATGAAAACAAGCTGACAAGAGCACCCAGAGAGAGCCATCCAACGATCCATACCCACCAGAGACATATGTCGCGTATCTGCAGCGTCCAGATATCATGAAAGCCATCGGTGCTCAGGTGACATATTCCGAATGCCCGGATGCGCCGTATTACAAGATTGCAGACACGGGAGATGACGCCCGCTCCTTCTTGGATAGTCTGTCAACCGTACTCCAGTCTGGAGTAAACACGCTTATCTGGGCTGGCGATGCTGGTGAGGTCACCACCATCTTGAACGCAAAGCAGAGGATACTTGCTAATGTTAAAGTACAAAGACTGGATCTGCAATTACCTTGGGGTCGAAAGAGCTATTGAAAAAGCTCAATTTAGCGATGCTGCAGACTTTGCCGCGGCTTCTCTTTCGGAATACACACTGAACGGAACTTCGTATGGAGAGTTCAAGACGGCGGGAAACCTCAATTACCTCAAGGTCCACGCCGCGGGCCACGAGGTGGCGTATTACCGTGAGTTTTCCCTTGAGTATGTGTGTCTCAGGTTCGAAGCGTGTAAGCTAACAGATAATGAATTGTCTAGAACCGGAGATTTCATTGCAGGCCTTCATTCAGATTATGCAGAAAAAGTCACTGCAATCCACTTAGGTAGTTGTTATCATTAATTACACATAATACTATGGTACATATCTCTGAGAACTGCAGTTTCACTGTCAATTTCGACCAAACATGGAGTATTGATCTGGAGTTGCTCCTAGTCGCAAGGATCCAACTTTGGAAGAGGATGATAGCATAATTCATCGTAACGAACGTGGGTGGGTATTTGTTTATTGTCATGGTGATGTAGAGGAGAAGAAACAAATCCTCTAGCCCCTAGTCTGACGGTCTGGTCCAGTCTAAATAAGTACCTGTATGAAGCCTATCCATCGTACCTGCCTATAAGGACTTCACTTCCCGCTAATAAGGACATATGTATCTCGTGGCCACGTGTCGTGGTGGTAAGAGTATGCATTTGAGCCAATCCTGGCGTTTTATTCACACATGTTCATACTACATTGATATAACCTGACCAAGATGTACACAACCCCATGTGAACGCTTCTCCTTATTTTCGCAAGTTTAACAAGGTACATAGTGCTCAGTGCTTTTCTCAATCCTAACAGGTAATGCTGGATTAGCTGTCGCGCATAAATCGGTTCGAAGCCGTAAGCCTGGCCCTTTATGAGGTATCGAGTGGAATATGACCATTTATGCTTCCAAAAAATGCTCTAATGATATGCAATAGTGGACATGGCGGCCGTCCAAGACCTCAGGATGTATTTCGCACAAAACCTTCTGCCACAAAACACCAGATACCCGATGCTCCTTGAAGGAGAGCCTACATACTACTTACAGGCAACTCCTCCCCATCCTTCAAGTCCGCCATCAGCGACTCCATCTCATCCACGCTCCCCACTTTGCCCCAGTCCTCCCTCGCCTTCGCCGCCCTCTCCGCACTAGCCAAAAACGCCGCCGGTAGGCCATGTCCTTCCTTGGCGCCTGTCATCATCCTCGCCACGCCCCTTCCGGCCAGAGCGCATCGCGGCATCCCATGCCCAGTGAAGCCAGCTGCCATAAAGAGACCCTCGCCGCCGCCCAGCGCCTCAGGCACCGCGCCGATCCATGGCACCTGGTCCCGGCTGTACGCCATGATGCCTGTCCACTCCATGCTCGCCTTCAGACCCTTGCTGGCTCCGGTCTGCCCCTCGTCGGCCTTACGGTCGAGACTCAGCACAGGCTCCAGCTCTTCACGTAGCCAGCTGGCCACAGGTTCGTCCAGCGAATCGTCGCGCCATTCGCCCACCGCCATACCTTTGGCCAGATGTCGTCCTCCACCCAGTATCAACTCACCAGTGGGCAAAGGCCGCTGGACGAGGTACTCGTCTCTGGTGGTATCATCCCCATTCTCATCCTTCAGCTTCCCAAAGAACACATACGAGTAGTCTAGAGCCACTCTCGGCTCCGGAGGCAGCAGCGCGCCAATCTGACCTCTGACCGGCACAATAAGATCAGAGAATGCGGGAAGCAAGCGGCTTGTATAGCCATTCGTAGCCAACAAGACCTGGTTTGCCGTGACCTTGCCCCGCGGCGTCTGGACAACCCACTTGCCCGTCTCGGCATCCCTCGTCACGCCCGTCACCGCCGTGTTCGTCTGCAAGTTGAACGTCTCTGCCGAGTACTCGGCCACCAGCTGTTCCAGCACCCAGCACACAAGCTTGTACGGCCACATGCTCGCGGCATACTTCTGCACAACAGCCCCCTTTACATCGGGCTGGTTCAGCCGCAAGCTCTCCAGCGTCATCCCGTCCGCCCACGTCTCGCCGCCGCCCTGTACAAGGCCCTCGGGCCCCACAGCCACGATCTTGTCGGCAAATTCGGGCACCCGCGTCCGCAGCCGCGGCACGGCCTCCTTCGTGGCCGCCCACACCTCATCGCTCAGGATCGCGTGCACGCCCGCCACGGGGCGGAAGTCGCAGGGGATGTTCTCCTTGGCACACAGATCGCGCAGGTAAAAGTACGTTTCGAGCTCAAAATTGGCAATCTCGCGCGAGGTTCCGTACAAAAAGGGCTGGCAGTGGCCACCGTTGCGGCCCGTGGCGCCCCAGCAGGCCTCACGGGCCTCGAGGACGAGAAGGTGCGAGGTCGGGTTGGCAGCTTTGAGGAACCGCGCGGCAAAGGAACCTGTCATTCCTGTGCCGACAATGATGGTGTCTGCAGTGGGGGGTAATTCCGGCGTGGAGCGGTAGCCAGTAAGTTTGGCAGAGGGTTGAATGTGCCAGTAGGACTTGGTGCTGTTTGGCACGGGCAGGCCGGCTTGGCCTTCGGCTACTTGACGGAGGACCATGGTGAGAGGCCTTTGTGAGGTGTGGGCTGCTTTGTGTGTAACGAGGTGGCGTAGCGAGGGAGAATCGGGTAAAGGGGGCGGTTGTGCATGCAAGAGGCTTTATTATAAGTAGGATAAGTCGGACATGCACGCATACCAAAATGATGACCCGAGTGAGCTCCGTCGCACGGAGTGGGGAAACCAGATGACCGACCGGCAGCCTTATCTCGGCACGGGCCGGCCACCGGGGCCGGACCTACACGTGTAGCAAGTATGTCAACACTGAGGACTACGAAGCACACGAGTAGGAATAAGGGTATTCGCGTGTTCTGGGGTTCATAATCAGGCCACTATGCCTTTGCATTTCGAGGTCCATCCACGATGGATGTTGGAGCCCCACTCCTTGAAATATGTAAGAAGGATATGTGGTATAAAGTATTGTATAGTACAATTGCTCAAGTCCTGAATGTTGCTGAAGTTGAGGCTATTCACACCTGTGTTATAATGTACAAAGTCGAACAGACATGATCAAAACTCTGAACGCTGGTCATGTTCTGATGAGATCTGCAGCATCTTCTGTACTCCTCCTCTCAGAAGATGCGCTCCTTCTTGTCTTCCTCACGTAGCCTCTCAATGAGCTTGCTCGTCAGGAAAGGACTCAGACCCAAGCTGTCGATCCAATGTCAGCCAAACCTTTTCCTGCGCTATTTTGGGGTCATCTGTGCTAACAGAGGAGGAACAACCGGGAAACTTACATTCCATCATTGGTCACGATGCGATACGTTCCGCTCACCTGGAAGTTACCCTCGATGTTGCCTTGGCCGTCCACTTGCACACTGCCAAAGATGTCCTCTGGCCTGCGACCCCAAAGAAAGGTCAACATTCTCGCTCGCTTTGGGTCCATTTACCCACTTAGAATGGCCAAACTCACCATGCAATCCTCCCGAAATCTGGTGGATTCCTCCTCTACACGCACAACACCCACGTTAGCAATACCGCCCTCTCTCCAATAGTACCAGCATCAGGACCGCCTCTCTCCTTCTCACAAACAACTCACATCACTCAAATGCACCCAACCACCCGTGCCTCCACCCCCTGCGCCGCCCTGATTACTCGCGCCTCCGGCCCCGGTACGCCCAGCACCCAGTCCAAATCCGCCAGGACTCGCAAACGCAAGCGCCGCGGCCTTGAGATCCTCATCGTACTGGGCGTTTGCGGCTAAGACCTCGTTCAGAACAGAGAGAAAGCGGCCATTCTCGGAAAAGGACCGCGGCGTAGGCGGGATTGCGGTGGTGGTGCCGATGGCAAGGTTGGGATTGGGCGGGGAGCTGTCAAGGTAGGTGAGAAGATACGAGGAAGGGTGGAGCGGGTCGGGAAAAACTTTCTGCGATGGTTGTGGTTGCTTTGTTAGTTCCCAAGGCTGTGAGCTGCTTCTGAAGTATGGCATATTTGCGGCGTGAGTTTCAGGCAATGAGACGCATGAGTCTGTCCGAGGGCCGCTGAGGATGGAAATGAACCTACTATGTTAGGGTTTGAGCTTAAGGAGCTCACTGCCCTAGAAAACGGCCTCCGAAATTGATGAGCCACTCGAAATCGTGAGGCCAACATATTTGCTGCTCGTGTATAATCTCACAATAAGACAAGAGTTCACACTCGAAGTTCTCGCGAAGCTCTGTAAATCAAGTACATGCCGTCATTGGAGGTAAAACTAGCGGCAGGCATTACCCCTGCAGTGATCATTCAGGGTCCACCCTTCAGCAATGTAGGGAGCTTGAGCCTCATCGCAGCGTCTGCCGAGCTGTCGTCCATAATGAGGTTACTTACCACGTGGGAATGAGTACTGACGACGGCTGGGTCACGTAGCTCTCAGCCTTCACGATGCTGGTGCAGAGTGAATTCGTAAGGTTAGACGAGATGGGTCTTGAGGCAACCCAGACCTGCCGTTCGAATTAGGCCACATCGGAAACCTAGTATACTCGTGAACGCCACAACCAACATTTCGCTTGTCAAAGTAAAATCTTGTCACCGGGCAGATTTGTTACAGAGAAGATGATTCGAACCAGGGCGAGCATCCTCCAGAGTTGCCATAAATTCGTAAGGTCTATGCATATGCCTCTTCCTAATAGTACACCCAAACTGAGATGACCACCACCATTTCTAACCCTGCTGCATCTTCTTTCTCTTTCCAATCTGGGCAGAGAAACCAGACTTGATGGGGGCGACGGACCGACGGGATCCACATGAGTTGCAGGTGACAAAGTACAGACGATTCTCTCCCTTGCTGAGCTCCGTGTCGGGCGACCGGCACGTCTTGCACGACACATACTCGATGATGTACTTGCGCAATACGTTCTCGAGCTGCTTGGCCTGGAAGCGACCCTTGATGATCAACTGCCGACCACCGGCCACGGAACCACTGGTACCCAACTCGGCGAAGAGGAAGGCGGTGACGTGCTCCTCCGACCGCTTCATGCGTTTGCAGATCTCGGCGATGTTGGCAAAGACGGTCTTCTTGTTACCCTCGCGCATGCACTGAGGAGGTGGGATCTTGTAGCTCTTTTGAGCCCCGGTAGCATGCTCGGGGTTCTTTTCGGTGAGGAGGTTGAAGAAACGACTCTGTAAATATGTTAGACCCTAGCGAGGGCGTCTGAGAGACTTAAATTGACATACCAAAAGAAGGTCGTATTTTATGGGTGTGGTCTCGTCGTGGGCGAAGATGCCAGTTCCAGCGTGCCTATACCATGGATCAGTATTCCATAAGAAAAGGGTGAGGAAACGTGTTACGCACATGTCACCCTCCTGTTCTACAGACTCGTCTTCAGCCTCTTTCTCAATGTCCAGAGCAGCCAGCTTGGCGGCGAAGTCATCGTCGGTATCCTTCTTGGCCTTCTTCTTCTTCTTCTTGAGACCCAGATCTATCCACAAGAGGTCAGTCAGGGTGCTGCGTGCGTATGATTGACATCGGAATTGGCATACCCAGGCCACCGTCATCATCGGCGGCATCGTCACCGGCAGCCTCGCCGTCAGCCTCCTTCTTCGCCTTCTTCTTCTTCTTTTTCATCAGACCAAGGTCGAGGCCATCATCGGCAGCCTCAGTAGGCGCGGTCTCGGTGTCAGGGGCGGTGGCTGAGGCGGTGTTAGTCGACGCGAGTGCTTCAGAGAGTTGGTCGGTAGACGGACTGTGAGACTGTGGGTGTGTCAGTGAACGAGTCTTGGATCAGATGGGCGAGGGACTGAAAGCGGAAACGGAAGCGGAGATCAGAATAGCAAACTTACCACGGCGGTGTCCTTCTCCTCGTTAGGGGTGGACATGACTTCGACGCTGCCGTCTGCGGCCACAACAACCTTTTCTTCGGTAAAGGCGACGGACTTGCGAGGTCTGAGTCCCGGGGGTGATTGCTCCTAAGGAGGCGGCAAAGTTCAGTACGAGGTCAACTCAAAGGGTCGACAGGTCGAGCGAGGGCAAGGGTCGTTGGTTTGTTGAAGATAAGTTCAATGGTGGAGATGATTAGAGGAGGGGCGCGTGTGGAAGGAAACCAAAATAGGTCGATTCTAGTGATGAGTCAACCTGCAAGTGGAGAAAATTATTTGCAGTGAAGGCGGGTTGGGGGA
>JAPEVC010000427.1:0-14060 GCA_027946555.1 Gnomoniopsis sp. IMI 355080 | reverse complement strand
CTCCCTCCCACCCCCTTTCCAGTCACGGGTGCATACTACACAAGAGGTATGCATTCGCCTATTCATCAGCGTGCGCACAAAATACACGACAAGATTTCCATACAACCTTGCACTAAGACAATGCGCATATTCGACTTCAATTTGCATTACTGACACCACTACTATGTTTTTCCGCAGCTTGTCGGTCATCCCTTTCATCAAAGATCGATCATCACGCCGAGGCAGCCGCCAGCCTCAACTTCAGGACAGGTCTTTTCAAGCTTTGGTTTGATTATTCCTTCCCTATTTTATACTAGGTAAAAACTGTCTTCCTCTGCCCCACCATCTCCCTATAAGGCTCGGGTCCGAGCCTTGACCACCAGCGCCCGTTTCTGTCGCTACATCTTCCCTCATCTTTATTCCCTGCACTATTTCCCTCCAATCCACTACACACCAAGCTCTTTTACCTTACGCCGCCTCCCTCCAGGTTTGAGGTGGCTTTTCATTTATTATTAGATCCCCATTAATCATACCAACACAATACCTACCCAGCTCCTCTTGGACTTTCACTCAACTCACCTTTTGCGCTGTACCATCCGCATAGGCGATCTCCTTACACACCTGTTATTTACCTTTTCTCAGTATCAACTCACTTCGCAGTCCGAAGTAAACCTGCATTGACAACCCCCCCCCCTTTAACTATCACATTTGGGAAGGCCCGATCTTGCCTCTTCAAGGGGCCGACCATATTTCAGCCCCCACTCCTAGCCTGTCAGTTACAACATTTGATGGTTTCATCAACCATCTCTGCATTCATCCTTATCGTCCAGTCCTATCTTCTGTCAAGCCCCGGACTGACCTGGTTCGAGCAGGTCTGACATCGCAAAACTTGGGTCAACCTTTCAGCTATCTGGTTCCATCAAAGACTTGGCTGAAGTCAGTTCTGGCTGCCCGGCATGTCGCCACCCAAGAGTAAAGGCAACCGCAGGTTGTCTCTACCGCACCACCCTGCCTCGAATGGTACAAATGGTACAAATGGTACACCACCATCAGCCCTCGCCCAGCAAGGGTACCAAGTTGACCCCACTACTACTCCCGAAGAATGGGAACGGATTGAACAGCAGTACTGGAGGGATGCCAAGAAGGCAGCTGACCTGGAAGACCTCTCGATGGGAGAGAAGTACCGCGACAAAACCGCACCGATCAGAGCGAAATACGCCCCTTTGCTCGAGCAGCGCGCACGATTAAAGGAGGAACTGGACCGGATCAAGCAGATGTGCGATGAGGTGGAGGACGAACTGACTCAAATTGACATGCATTTCTTTGAAGCCAAAGATATCATCGAGAAGCGAAGGATAGATCAAAACACCAGGGCTGGGGAGTTCTTCAGTCATTACAAAGAATTGGCGCGTCTCCACGCCGCTGGCCTGGGCAAAGACGGAGATGAGCAGCGGCTGCAAGCCGCTGCTACTGACGTTACCAACCACAGCATGGTGACTACGCCAGCCAGCGATGGTACCGCCGCGGACGAACCTGTTGCCAATGGTGGCGCTAACATCCACTCAAGTGGTCCCGCTTCTCAACTGAGCTCACCCCTATCTCAACCACCCGAAGACGTTTCAGATTTCACTGGCGCGGAGGTTTACGCTGCTGATGGCAAGTTCGTTGACTACGTCAAAAAAATCAAGTTGGAAAATCGTCAAGTCCGAAATATCCTCCAGATCCCTCTTAAGCGACACGTCGTCGTGCGGAACGGCCGTAAATTCAACAAGGAGACAATGGACAGTATCTATGACACTAGCGATGCGAGGCCTGCCAGATGGCTAAGCTGCATGATTCAAGCTCGAGGTGAGGAGCAAGAGATCGCTTGCCAATCGTGCCAGGGTAGGAACGGGACATGGACTGGGTGTGTCATTGTTGGCGGAGAAGACTTTCCCAGATGTGCCAACTGTGAGTGGAATCAACAAGGCTGTGTAGGATCTTCATATCACCAGGAGCGCATTCAAGATCCCGACCTGCAACAGACTCCTCAGCCTTCACATATCAAGGATGGCTCTGCTCAGGCTTCCCGCGAAGGGAGCGCATACGGTTTCACTCCTGTCAACAGCACAGCGCTCAAACAATCCACACCTGCGAGTGCCCCGCCCAAGCGAACTACCCTTCCCTCTATGAAGGGCGGCAGAAAATCGCTACCCAGCATGGCTCCTGCCGTAACAGCATACGACGACTCCATCATCGAGGGCAATGATATTGACCAGTCCGACCCCGGTCCTGAGATAATCAAGGGGTCTTTGCACCTTGAACATGATGGCAAGGTGTACACGGCGCCTGAGATCATGCGCGGTGTACCTATTGAGCGAATTTCGCCATCTCATCCATACTGGGA
This sequence comes from Gnomoniopsis sp. IMI 355080, assembly GCA_027946555.1. Classification (NCBI taxonomy): domain Eukaryota; kingdom Fungi; phylum Ascomycota; class Sordariomycetes; order Diaporthales; family Gnomoniaceae; genus Gnomoniopsis; species Gnomoniopsis sp. IMI 355080. Next base: position 11,695 of record JAPEVC010000427.1, on the reverse strand, counting down.
CGAGAAGTGGGAGGAGGTTGAGCCAAGCATCAGGGCTAAACTGAGCGAGTGGGAGGCCAAGTTGGCAGAATGCCTTGCTACACAACCCAAGAAACGTTTCTTGGCACAGCGTCAAGTCAATCGGGGCAGAACGATTTTGGAGTTCCTCGAGAAAGGCCCTATCCATCCATACCAGCTCGTTGGCAAGAAGTTTATCAGCAAGGCGCTGATCAGCTACGACACTGTATTTCGACTTGCGCAGGTCATTGAAGAGCTTCCAAAGTTTGGCGTTGATATCCCGCCAGTCGATTGGGTCCGCGAGCGCTTGTATGAGTTGCATATTGAAGAGGGCGAGAGGTTTACTCTGTCTCGGACCGTCCACGACCTGTATCGCGACCCTAAGCTTCAATTTCTCCGCAATCGCGCTGGCTTCGGAAATATAGGGAGGCCTTGCGGTGTCAAGAAGGGCATGACGTCGAAATACCCTGGTGGGATCCGTGCAAAGGACCCCCACTTGCCGCCGCCACCTAGGAACAAGCGTGGGCCAACGCAGGATGGCAAGACGATTGCGAAGAAGCCTCGTATCGATGGGGACAGAGTTGTCACTCCTGGCCCCTTTATGAAGAGCGAGACTGCGTCCCCAATAGGCAATATTCCTCTAGCCGAAGATCCCGACCTTGACGACGGTTACACGTCCGCTGATTCATCCAGCGGTGACGGTATAACGTCTATAGACTGGCGCATGCTCGAAGTCAAGACTGATCGCAGCCGAACCAACTCGAGGCTCACGCAGTACTGGCATTTTGTGGGCGACACCGAACACCCTCACTTCGAGCACCAATTCCTGGATCATGCCTCAAATCCTCCATCCTGGCAGGTGTACGGAGATTCCTTCTTCGACTTGCGTCTCGACGAAATAAACAGGATCCAGTACTCCATTCCGGACTCTTTGAAGCTGATTATTCACACAAACCCCGTAGCTGGGAGTCAGCACCGTGGCCGCTTTATTGTGCGGTTCAAGAGGTTGCGCACCATCAAGCGATTTATCAATTTTCTCAAGAGTCAAACAAGGCCTTTGAGATTACTCCCAGAGGAGGAAGTCAGTCCGTAAGTTCTTACTAGTACGTGTGGATCAAGTGATGGAAACGATATCTGACTGCTTATTATACAGGAATTTCATCGAGTCCGCATGGGACAAGACAAGCGTTCCCGTCGAAGCAATTTGAGTATAAGAGCCGTCAGTTGCCATACCTGTCTCAATGGCCCAAAAGACTTTCCTGTTGAATTCCGGAAGGGCGTCCGTAAACCACATTTCCATTCGACGGTGAGAAGGAGTTACTGTTTGTTAAAAGGACGGTGCAAAGGAGGGCAAGAGCTGAGGATGCTCAATTTTGGCGTTGACCATGGTTCGTGATGGTCTGGGACAGAAAAGGCATGGCATGGACGGCGTTTGTTCAAATCTGGGGCACAATGGTCCATTTTGATTTTCCCATTTCGTGGGCTTGCATCCAGCGGCAGTCAACATTCTTTCAGTACTTTGATATATATAGGGAGGACAACGGAGTTGGAGGGGATGAGTATCTGCTCCCCCTGTTCCTGGCGGGTCTTGTTGTTTAGTATTTTCGATTCGTGTGGAAGACGGCTTTGGGTGGGAGTCAGAAAACACTACTCTGATAAGAGTTGAATTATTCCAAACCAGATCACTACCGCCTTATAGATCATCGTCATGATGCCTTATCTTTCTGAATGGAGTTTGCTCGCCAAAGGCATATCAGTGGAGCCGATAGTATGTGTTACCATAGCATCCTGAATGACTTTGAACAGCATTCAGCCCATTCAAGGTGAAAGCCTTGGGCCATTTGCTGAATAAATACCTACAAGGTACATCCTGTGCTTGTTGTCGGTCCAAGGTCATGTCTTCCTGAAATTCACCACCGCTGCCCACCTGCCACCTGATGTATGTGATGCAAGCAAGGGTGGGCAACATGCCCGTCATTGAGCCTCAAGCACTGACCGGGGCTGCAGGGCTGCCAGGATTCTCGACTACTTTTAGACAGGGGTAGCCTGGCTTCGATCCACTCCAAAAGATCCAATTTAGCGGCAGGCAAGACGCGGAAATCAACTACACTTCTCTTTTGAGGGCGCGCTTCCAACAACCCTCTCAGTTTACAAACTTCGACTCATGGTGCTGCACCACCACAACGCGCCAAGATGCTGTACGAGATGATCGGAATTGTGAGTTCTCCATATAGCTAGAAACTGTTCATGAACATGCTGCTTCCGCCGGAAGATATTCGCTAACAACAAGCTTTGCGCAGGTCCGACCGGGCAGCCTCAAAGAGGTGAAAGAGTACGCACGCACATTGCGCCCCCCATCCCGACCGATCCCGTTTGCCCCTTCCGTCCTGCTCGAACGCTTGAAGCAGGATTCTACATGTTTCTTTCACGAGCAACAAGCAAAACTAACATGCGCTCCTCTCCTCCCCGTTGAACAGAATCGTCATGGCCGCCGGCTCTCTCGTGCTCCGCGAAGGCGGCGTAATCCGCGCCATCGACAACTGGGGCGTCTTCACGTTGCCGCGCGCCATCTCGCGCCACCAGCAGCTGTACCACAACGGGCACTACTTTGTGATGCGATACGACGCGGGCATGAAGACGCAGGAGGGCGTGCGCGACATCATGAGGCTGGATCCGCGGGTGATACGGTCGACGTCGGTCAAGCTGGGAAACGGCAAGTTGGAGACGCTGAGCAAATTTGGACAGGTAAATTGGCTTCAGAGCACGTGAGAGGGTTGGGCTGGGATGGAAAATTATTGGAGAGAGGGACGGAACGGAGGCTTTATTTGTGCGATGGATTTTGAAGATCGTGGACCGGGCAAGGCTCTACACCAACCCGCGTCTTTTGGTCGTACAGTTGGCCGCGCGGGGGAATATCGACTGGAACGAATTATATGGCTGGGAGACCCGATATATGGCACTACGGGGTGCTAGCAAGACCAAAGGGCTGCCCTGAGCAGCTGCTCTGGAGCATTTGATGGAAAAGAGGCGCTTGCAAATATAGAAGCAGCAAGGCCAGAAAAAAGTATCATCCCTGATTAGGGCATATAAGATACGGAACCAAAAGCGACTGCAGTGAGAATGGTCTGCGGTCACGGCGGCCACATGTTCCATACATTCAGAACCCCGCTTCCCAACGTGCTGGAATCTCCGTATCCTGATTCGTGATCTAGTGGCCTACAAAAATTGTCCCTAAAGGACTCATGCAATTACATCCATAGCCACAGACTATATTTTCCTCGTTCAATGAGGTGTAACTGTACCAACCAGTACTTAGGAGTCATGCGACGCCTGAGCATCTCTGTGACACACTTTCAGTGCGTTCTTTGTCGATATAGTAAGTTCCCATAGGGCAGTAGAGGGAGAGCGAGGAGGAGTGTCGTGTTCGAGAGATATAGCTTGCTTTTGATCAGTACAATCACGTCCTATGGAATTCATATGATTGGGGCAAGGATCCATGCCATCCACTCTAATGCTACTTCTGCTGAGTGAAGCCCCAATGGACTCTTACCCAGCACATCTTATAATGGTAGTGCAGTCTTAGATGTAATTCTTTCCGAGATGGAGTTGGGATCTGCAAGCCATCTGGGTGATTATTTGCGACATTATGGCGCCCCTTTGTCATTATGAGCCCTGTGCAAAAGCATCTCGTCCAGCTCAGGGTCTGCGATTGGCTGGCCCCTCTACTACTCTCCTCAGTACTTATGCAATTGATGATGGAGACAAAACAGCATGAAAAGAATTCTGGGGCTAGAAACAGATTCCGTCCTTTGGTTGCAACTGTAAGGCATTGAATGTGCGTGAAAAGGATCTAGAGAGGAAAGCGAGGTGAAAGGTTGAGATTGAAGAATGTTGGCATGGACTCGGATAGTAAGTAGCCTTGGTGGCTATTGATCATGGACAAGACAGCCTTCAGAGCTGGCCATGTTGAGCTTTGGAGATGGAAGTTGCATCTTACTGATTAGGCTCTGGCTGGGCATACTCGATGTCTGGCAATATTCGGTGTGGGAGTTTTAAGCGAGAGCAGAGACGACCCCTGTCCTCAGAAGCCATTCACCCCTGTTCCTCGTCCCGCTGCCCGATATCGACAGACCCCACCCACCCCACCAAGGTTCAACATCCTGTCCCTCCTCACTTCGGAGTCAAGTCAGCCTTGTTGTCGCAGCTCCTTGACCTCAACCTGCTCAAAACCTCCAGACTATCTCTGTTCGAACCCATACAATCCCCTGTCACGCGCCAGGGAGACCCAAACCAACACCACGATCCAGCCTCAGCAAGACCAGCTGCGCTCTATTATCCACAGCCTTGATTAAATCTCACATCCAGGTGGAAGCCTGCAGTGGGCGCTCGGCCAGACCTTAAATTACCTAGGAACAACAGCACTCACACATAGCGCACTGTCTCCATTGCTGGAACAACTGCAGTCTCCAATATGCCCCCTCTCACAAGTGTTCAGAAAGCAGCTGTGAGACAGTTTGTAGACATCACAGGAGCCAATGATAAAACAGCCCAGAAGGTAATGTCCTCTCCATGTCTATGCCCCTTCCCTATCTTCAAGATTCATGTCTTCTACACACAAATGTCCAGTCTTCAATCCAAGAGACTTGTTGCTAATAATGTATCGATCATAATAGTTCCTCAGAGACCATAGATACAGGACAGAAGCTGCAGTAGATGCGTAAGTTTGCCTGCTGTTTGCCCTTGAACATTCACCAAACTGCCCTCCATGCCAAGCCGGTGTGGGTACCATCGCGAGCTTTCTGGAACCACCAATAATGCCCTGGGACAACCTGCCTGATGCCTGGAAATGAAAGAGCTAGGGATCGGTCTACCGGGCCCGAGGCTTCAAGGAACACCTCAGACACCAGGCTGGGCGAACTCATTGGAATCGGGGGCATTGTGCTGGATGCTTGGTGGACTGAAAATACCAAGATAAGAGACCATCTGTGCTCCGTTGGGATTCAGTCGGGCTTCAGACTTGGTTGCTTGTGCTAGGTCTGCTGGAAGAACCTACTGCCTCTTTCTGCACTCGCGCGGTTTCCACTCTCAAATACCCACCATGTTCAAAGAGTGCCTCCGAATCCTATCCTTTTGGAAGGTGCCAATGGTGCAAGACCAGTCAACTACGACAGCACTCTCTCAAACCTCATCCCCAGTCGTGTTGGCAGCTGCAGCCTCATCAGCTACAGCAACGATGCCCAGAAAAAGAAGGCTGTCCAACCAAGGTGGCAGAGCAACTCCTCCCACTCGGTATGCTATTGACAACCAACAACTATCACCACACACACCTGCAGAAGTCAACAGCTCGAGCAAGATGGATCGCCACGTACCCCACCGGCGGCGGCAGCTGCGGCATCGGCAAGAGCTGCCGTCATCATCAACTTCTCTGCATGAATTCTAACGCTCTGTATGTACAGGTACCTCACCGCCGGTAGTGCCGACAACGGTCGCGTTTCTGCCATTGAAAAGGTCTATGATGATCTGATCAACACTGAACGCGGCGATACTCGCGAGACCCTCTCCACCGAGACCACTATCGAGTACCTACAGACCCTGGACGTCAGCCTAGAGAACGCCGAGCAATTCGTTGTGATGGAGTTGGTCAAGGCCCCCGCTGTCGGCGAGATCTCGCGCCAGGGATTCGTCGACGGCTGGCAGGCCACCGGCCTCACCAGCTTTTCTGCCAGCCAACAGAAGAAGCACGTGCGCTCCCTCGTCAACAGTCTCGCCACTGACCCTGCCTACTTCAAAAGGGTCTACCGCCATGCCTTTATCGCCGGCAAGGAGGCTCAGCAAAAGGCACTGCTCGTAGACCATGCAATGGTCTTTTGGAAGCTCCTGTTCTCTCCCCCTGGACGCCCCTGGGTGACTCCAAAGCATGACTGGGGCGCCCTCTGGGAGGATTTCATCAAGTCGAAGTGGACCCGCTCCGTCAACAAAGACATGTGGAATCAGGTTCTGGAATTTGCCCAAAAGACCATGGCCGATGAGGATCTCACCTTTTACAGCGACCAGGACGCTTGGCCCGGCGTTATTGACGAGTTCGTGGTCTTCTACTACCAGCTGTACCCCAAGGAAGACAAGGACAAGATGGTCGAAGACTAGTGAAGCTCTCAATACTTCTCATTCTGGGACACTAATACATCTGAGTGGACGCCCTCCGTCCTCCGTCGGGGCACATGTATTACATGGTAACATGGCAGTGGAAGGGAGCGACCTGACTGGCGGTCGAAGGACTCTGCTTGGGTTCTGCGGAGAACAAGTCGGAGGGTTAGAAATCTGAGGAAATGATAAGCCTGACCAGGCGTTTATCCCGTATTTTCGACAAGCAGCCGGGGAAGGGGATAACGAGAATTACATTTCCTGTACTCAGCGTATCACGAATAACATCATAGCCTGCGGGCCTCCGTTGGTCAGCATTTGTTGGCCGTGATCCTTGGGTTTTTCGCATCACTATAGCTTAGAGCACGAAACGTCTTGTGCTTTGTTGTGACAGAGGCGCAGGTCTAAGCACGTTTGCCTTGGTTCACCAAATTCTGATGAGGGTAAAACATACCACCACTATACAACATATGTTGTGTACTCTTTTTCGCGTGTCATGTGCGAGGTTGCGTTGCACGTGCATGGAACTATTTCCGCTTTGTGCTTGTGCGTCGGACACAACTCTTCAAAAGTGAGAGGGAAGGGAGTAATGAATGGGTATAGCTAGCTGAAGACCACACCAGTGCACTGCTGAATATGCGATTTTACCCGCCGCCATTGGACGACAATTCAAGGTAGGTAGGTATGAGCGACCGCAATTCCGACAACCGCAAATACACACGTCCAGAAAGCGAGCTCAACGGCTCTTCAATCCAATCTTTTGTACACAAATACAACTGCCGTCGCACCGATTCGACTGTTTCCAACGTCCTCACCTTCATCCTACGACACCTCACGTGACGCCCTTGGTATTATATAGTGTACCGACCCCATGTGTCTCCCCTTATCGAAGCAGAGAGTTGTCTGCCTATAGACGCACGATTATTCACCTAGCGGCATCCCCTCTAGCTCGTCCAGCAGCCGCCGCCAGTTGTCCGCTAACATTTCCGAGTACTTGACGCGCTCCTGGGCCCAGTCTTGGTTCCAGCGGGAGACGTGGTATTGTGTGGACTGGAAGGTGAGGAGTTCATCACGGATGCACTCCTTAACGAAAACGGAACGATTGTGCTGGTTAACAATGGACTCCTTGTCCTAGATTCGCATTCAATGTTAGCCATGGTTTTGCTCTCTTTTTGGGACTTGGAGCTGAATGGATTGAGGCCTCGCGGGTACGAACCTTGATGATAGCCTCCACCACCCTCTCAATCTCACCGGGTTTGACCAGCCCATCCGGCTTGGACCGCAAGGTCGTCAATTTAGTCTCATTATTCTGGATTCGCCTTTCCAGGAAAGGGATATTGTCTTTGTCCAACCGGTCTCGGCGGTCAAACAAATCCCGCACACTGACCAGCGCATCACGCTGCCTCTTCAAGTCTTCCAGCACACCCTCGTCCCACGCACGACTCTCGTCCTCCATGAGCGTCTGGCTCGTACGCAGATGCCTGCTCATGGCTACCAAACCGTCGTTGAGCAGTGGGACTTCGTTGGTATCGCTGGCATAAGTGTCGCCAGTGGTCTCGGTCAAAGAGGTCAGGGCAACGGCGATGCGTGCGTGGTCAGCTGCGATGCCCTCACTGCGCTTAACGAGGCGGTCCATTATGTTGCAAACGGTGATGTATAATTCAGCACTGCGGCGGATACCGTTGCGGGTTTGCTGGAAGAGCTCCTCAAGTTGTGGAGAAAGGGAATCTTCCAGTCCTGGAGGGAGTGCACGTCCAGCGAATTCATCCTGAACGGAGAGGTTGGCTTGCTTGCGCCAGACAGAAAGCTCGGTAGGCACTGTGAGAAACATGATAACCAGCTGCTCTTGGCTTAGGATGGGGTGGCGGAAGATGGCATTCAAAAATCTTTGGAGACCACGGCGACGTTTCTCGATGAAGGCGCCATCGTTTGAAAGATGGTTGCCATTGACTATGAGTCCAATTTAGCTTCCAGATGATGCAGCATATGCGAGGACATGACACGTACCTGCGACCCTCTTTGGCGGCAATAAAGGGAGTACCCTGAACGGATATCTCTTGTGTAAACAGTCGAGCAACCACACAAAGTCACTGTACCTCCGTATGACTTTACTCCCTCTCCTAGAGCTTCCAACCTCGTAATTGTGGTGCTGAAACATGAACATGCCCTCCTTCTCGGGCAGCAGTGTCACAAAGATTTGCTCCTCAACGGCACCGCCTGTCCTCCCACTCCCGATTGTCCTACTCTGGGGCAAAAGCCGCTGCTCTGCGGGATCTCTACCACCATTGCTCCCTCCGAAGGGACTGGTAGCCTGGCCGGATATCGCAGGAGGGCCAGCACCAAAGTACTCTGCTCCCCAAGCACCTCCAGGTGATTGAGTCTGCACGAATGTGCTCTGACGAGCAGATGATGGACCATCGTCATTGGTACTTGAGTTCACAGCAGCGGTGGTGAAAGTGGAGGTCGTCCGACTGGGTGTGGGCAGAACCGGCTCATCGTGAACCCCATTACTGCTTCCATTAAGACCCGAGGTTCCGTTGCTCGTTTCGCTGCCATTTGACTTTGGCGCCTCAGCACCACCATGCTTGTGTCCTTTGTGAAGATCTGGAGCGCTCCAAGGATCATCTTGGTAATCCATCGAGGGCTTCCGAAAGGTGACGGCGGTTGGAGTCCTGGATGTGGCAGGTGAATCCTTGGCTGGTGGAGTTATGGGTCTCTGCGGGAGTTTTGCAGCGAGCTCGCTTGTTCGAGCAAACGGTGATTCTGCGGCTGGCTTGTCTGTGATGCCGGGTAGTTTTGGCTGTGGAAGGTCTGGATTTCAGAAAGGGAGATGGTCAGTGGTCCTGTGATAGAATAGGACGAGTCGAGGTATTCTTGTGTATCAAGACGCGTCAACAGTAGGGTAAGGCAGGAAACACGACGTCGACCTATCATCCGCCCCACAAGAGCTTTTGGGCGTCCACGGGGATAGAAAGATGCCTTGGCCAATTGACAACACAGCGCTGGTAGCCGGGGGCGCATCCACAGGATGCCAGTGGCGGTCACAGATAAGAGATAAAGCAGCCTCGAGCGTAGCGGTACAGGCGGTTGCATATGCACAATACGAGGTAATATCGAGCGAAAGTCGATACGGTTTTACATATAGAAAGGACGACTTACTTCTTCTTCGCTCGTCAATGCCATCCAGACTGACAGTCTCGCCCTCCTGCGCAAGCCCGACCAGTCCTAGCAGGACATTGAATTCGTTGCGGCCCAAGGCGACCTCGCCCCCACCAGGCGCGACGATGCTCATAATCTTGGCCTGCGCATCGGCGTCCAGCTTTGCTGAAGCCAGAACACGCGTAACACCGCCTGACGAGACTTGGCCCCCCGCGCCGTCCTCCCGGATTACATTGTCAAAGGTTTCGATGTAGCTCTCGGGGACGTCGGAGGCGGGGAGGAGGGTTCGGAGGAGATCGGCGCGCGAGTGCTGCTTCCGGGGCGTGGGCATGTCCCAGGGCGAGCTGTCGTCTTGGAAGAGGGAGTTCGAAGTAGACTGTGTCTGCTCTTGGGACTGCGCTATGGAGGAGCTCTCGTCAAAAAGGGATGCTCGCATCGAGGGCGACTCGTCCGGCGGTGTGGAGCCGAAGATAGACATGGTGACTACGGGACTCGAAGCTAATTGATCAACACTACAGATTAAAGCAAGTGAAACAATTGGCAAAGATGACAAGACCAGATGTTTCGAACGAGGTGAGGTTGGGTATCGGGTGCAGACGCAGGTGAACAAGAGCAAAGCAACGTAATCGTCTCAAGGCCGGGTAAATGCGACGGTGTCGCGGACAAGGCAGCAAGGACTGTGCAAGACGAATGGCGTACGCAAACAACAATATTTCCGTAACAGAAAAGAGAGTAGTACAGAGTACAGAGGTAGACAGAAAGTGTGAGCTTCGTTCGTTAAACGTCGTTGGATCGTTAGAAGAGGAAGTAAACACAGCGCAGGGCAGCAGCCTTGCTCAGCTCCAGCATCTGGAACAGCAGGGGAAGCTCGTTCGGCGCGGGTGCGGCTCTCCCCGCTTACTTGCATGACATGACGCCTGGGAACTTGATGCTTGGCAATTTTAAGTTATTGAGACACGCATGCTAAGATTCATCCAGTGCTCGACAGAATCCTCTAGCAATCTTTTCAATTTTGAACGCTTGTCTCGTCTTTTGGAAGTCTACTGGGCAAAGTGCAAGTCTTGCTTGACGTGGATCTTTTCAATTTGGAAGCCGATATAGAGATCGTTGGCCTCGAGGCAATATCAACTCCACTGGTTTGTTCTAATTCTAGTAAACCCAACGTGCCAGGTGCTTGACATACAGCTTGCCTGCCTGCCTGCCTGCAGAACCTCCTATGCTTATCGTAGCTCGAATATTCTGTTCTCACGCTTTGCCGACTTGCTGACCACCTTCGCTGCCCTCTTCTTAGTCGATTCCTCCGGCACCTTGAAGAACAAACTGGGCGTCTCGCCCGGCTTGAGCTGGTGACTTAGGTATCCTCTATGTGCTGGATCACGGTAATACTCGATATGCCATCTATCCACAGGGTCCGGCAGTCTGTACTTGTATCCATTTTCCCTCGCCTTCGCAATCTCTCCCTCCACAAATTCCTTGCCCACAGGCAGCGGCGTGTCGCTATGCACACTCTTGCCGGAAAGCAGGTTCTTGATCGCCTGCTTGGTGTAGTATCGAGTGACAAGCCTACCGCCTGCCGCCTCCACCGCCTGAATGGCGCTCTTGGACGCCCGGCTCACGGTGATATTCAGCGGCTGCTTCAGCTGGGGCTCAGGCTCGTATCGTCCATGTGCGAGTAGTTTGACGCCTTCGGGGATGCTGCCGATAAGTCGACAGCGTATGAGCTCCTTGGGCGTGATAGGTTGGGTGGGGTCGAGGCGACCGGCGTCGATCCAGGTTTGGATCCGATGCAGGTTCACTTCCGCCAAGTCTTCTTTGCCACTGTAAGAAGGGGCGTATCATGTCAGTAAGGTCTGCGAGGACTCAGATTATGGAGGAGAATTTCGAGGATTCGAACGTACCGGTTCGTGAATCCCTGCCGACCATGCTTGAAGATCAATGGCGTCTGTCCACCCTGGAACCAAGGCTTCACCTTTCCATGCTGCCCCTGGCCCTTGTGACCACGCCCAGACGTCTTTCCGTAGCCCGAAGACGCACCACGACCCTTCCTGATGCGCTTATTGTAAGCCCCCTTGTTGTCGCGCAGATTCGAAAGGATAGAGGCGTGTCGGGCTTGCGACCGTGCCGCGGGCGGTGTTTTTATGGAGAGGGCGGCGAATAAAGAAGAGAGTGGCGCCGTCGTCCTCGACGGAGCAGTCGATCGCTCAATTGATGTTCGGCAACATCTTACGACGTGCGAAATCGGTATCCTGGGTGGCATGACGTGATGTTTGTGTGTAGGCGTGAGGTTCGAGGCAGCGCTGAGAACGACGTACGGCCCAACTCACAATTTGAAGCTCGAACTCTTATCTTTATCAGTGCAGCCAAGCGCCTTACGGCCACCACCGCCCAGGCTAGCGAC
>JAPEVC010000426.1:0-14248 GCA_027946555.1 Gnomoniopsis sp. IMI 355080 | reverse complement strand
CACCAAGCTCGCCTGGATGGCGCCCATCCCCACACCACACTCGACCGCCGACCGCGAATCGCCCTACTACCCCGGTCAAACGACCCTCTCCATCGCCGCGCTGCGCTTCGACTTCAAAGGTCGCATGCTCTCGCCCGCCAGGAGCCGCGCCATCCCTGTCTCCAAGGGCCTGCACCATCACGGCGAAGCCCCCGAGGCTGCGGGCTACACCGTGGCAGAGCTTGGGCGGCTGGCGCGGAGCGCGGTGCCTGCACAGCGGTGCGTGGCGTTTCAGACGCTGGGGAGGCTGCTGTTCCGGCTGGGCGAGGGGGAGTGGGGTGATGGTGGCTCGGAGGTGGCCAAGGGGATTTGGAGGTGCTGTCAGGAGAATCGCGTCATGGATAGCTTGCTGGAGGCGGCTGGTGTGCCGGAGGGGTCGGGACACCGGGGGAGTCGGGCGTATGCGACGGAGGCGGTGTGGTTGTTTGAGAAGGGTGGATGGAGGGAGAAATTCCAGGGCAGGTGATGAATGAGAGATGATCAAAAGCATATACAGCGCGCGATCTGTAAGAGTTGTATGACACGGCTAAATATTTGGTACCCACGTTTTGCCGGCTCATGGACACGAACCATTTTAGTCACATCAAACCGATAGGGTTGAAAAGCCTTGGGGGCCTACATACCTTGAAGAAGAAGGGCAGATGTCCGCAAATGGTTTCGATAAATGAAGGTCATCTAGGGCTCATCGTTGCCACCCATCTACATCAAGGCAATGTGGCCGGTGCTTACAGCCGACTTGCAAACTGAATTAAAAAAAAAAAATCGATACCCCATATCTCCAATGTCAAGAGTATCTCTCCATCTGTGCCACTTTGCTTTTCACCCAGCTGTTAGTTCTCGTCAAACTTTGACAATGACCTTGTCTGAATGTGTTCTCGGTAGGATCTCGACATAAGTGAGCCAAGGAAGATCTCGTGGCAAACTTTGAACTTGAACGTGGTTCTCACACGAGCCATGCACAATAAGAAATAGGTGTGCTCTTTTCAGCCTGTGTTCCTTGTTCCTGTCGCGGATATCTTTGCCGTTCTCTTTGCTATTTTTCAACAACACCTCAAGCATGCTCGTGATAGTGCAGACGTTAACAAGCCTGGTGAAGAAGACTGGAACTCCTGGGCGAGTTCCGAGATGAGGCCTTTCATATCTAGTGGAATTCGCTCAAGGAGATGGATGATCTTATGAGCTACAAGGCTGTGACATTGAAGAGAGGCTGTCTCAAGAGCCATGGTGACTTCTCCATTGCCGCGTCGTCCTCACATCAGAGTGGGAAGGAACACATAGACTCTTACTTCCCTCTTGCGCAATGTCCACTTCCAATTGTCGCTCTTTTGATTCCTCTCGACCACAAGTCATGTTAACATCACTCTTTACTGCCTCCAGTACCTTTGTTTGAACCAATTGAAACATCAGCATTTAACAAGATGGCCACCACCTCGCTCCCAACCCCCACGACGCCTTCGAATACTGATCCCATAGCCCACGTTGACCCGCCCGTGCCACTGGAAGAGGAACTTCACCTCATATTCCACTTCGCCAGCAAGGGCCTGCTTCCCATTACGAAACACCAAGATACCCAAGGCCAGGCTCAGAATCCCTTGGACACAATCCAGAGGATGACCCAGCAGATCAAGAGATATCTCCCGATGATTGAAAAGGACGTGCGGCAATGTGGATATCTAATTCTTTTCGAGAGCGAACAGCACATGGAAGCGTTCATCAGGAAATCGACTGAACACCTGGAGAGTTTGTACCGGTATCGACACGCCCGCATGTATTGCCTCACGAAACATGTCTGCGGTGACAAGGCAGAAACTCGGTGGCTCAGATTGTATTCGATGCTCCAATATATGTATCATGACCTCGGCCTTGATTATTCGTACGTTTGTCCACTCATCCGCTTCTCTGCGCTATTATATAGCACCATCACATGCTGACAAGACTTGGACACAAAAACCCTAGGCTCGCCAAGCAGCTTCACGAGAAAGTGGAAGCGCGATGGGAGGGCCTCTTCGACCCCGAGCTACGGAAATTGATAAATGACAGGTTCTTACACAAAAAAAACACATGGATCAAGAACAGAGAGGCTATCACTACTTGGCTTGGAGTTTTGGGGCATTTCCAAGATGTCATTGCCCCTCTCGAATTTATGAGACAACTCAACGACGACCCACCTCAGGCCACACATCGCTCTGACCGGGACGACTTAGCCTCTTTCAACATGGATGCCCAACATCTCAAGGCCTCCTCCATTCAAAGCCCGTGGGTTTTGTTGGGCCGCCAATCGTCCAACGCGGTGGAGGCAACGCGATCTCAGGCCAGTGATCAGCAGCCCAACAGTCCGGACTCTGAAGTCGAGTCTACACCAACAGGCTCATCCTCCGAGACCCAGGAAGTCAGTTTGCCTCGACGGTAAAGCCACACATCGACTGCTACTGTTGAAGATTAAGCTTTGCTGCCTTCGGCTGGCTCGTCATCCAAGGCCAGGGGCCAACATGGGCAACAACGGTGGTAAGGATTAGACGGTGTTGTCTTATGAAGACGGGGATGCTTATCTCTTGGCAAGGTGCCGAAACTTGACTTGGCACGGGGAGCAACTCGAGGGGTCTCACTGGCAGAATCTCAGTCCATTAGAAAGTTGGAAACTGCATTTGGGAGAAGCAGCGGAATTGACGTGCAGGATGTGCAAACATCGGGTATTCTGTAGTCCTTATCCTGTTGGATAGCGAGACTAGACTAATAAACTTCAAGATCTGACCGACACAGCACTGCTGCCGCCCAAGAAACCCCCCAAAACTGCTCTTGGAAAGGGCCCCGTCCTTTTCCCTGTGGGCCTGTCTTCTCCCGGGGACTTACTTCGAGAGACGCACATACTGAATTTCTGAGTCTTACACGCTTTTGAGACAAGACTTCCGTAAGATTCCAAGACCAGTAACAACCTGGGTAGGATGCTCAGATGGGACTCCCACCAAGTCGGCAATAGTACTGTTCAACTTTTCCATCCATATCATTTACAATTCCCCCTTGGGGAAACGTTCCAGTTCCTCGGAAATCGGTCCGCTGGTACTACCGAGAAGCCTACAAGCCTACAAGCCCGTTGCGGGTACATGCCTGGGTATACAGACAGCTCAAAACAACCCCCCCCCCCCCAAAAACATAGTACAGGGAACCTCATGTACCGGAAAACCCGTAAATTCTTCACAGTCACCAAACATGATGACAACTTTACTAACACAATCAAGTCCATCATCTGTCTGCGCTCAGCTGATGTCGAGCAAAATCAACCTCCAAAAAAAAGGGCGGGACAGGGCGTGCGGAAGGGGATGGATGTGTAGGTCAAAGGGGCCCGTGCTGCTAAGGCTAGGGGTCCCCAGTGGATTTATCCACAAGAAGCTTTATTTAAATAAGAATCACTTGCAGTGGATATAGCCAGCATCACTTCCCCAGATGGGTAGCTTCACCAAGCCAAGAAGTGCTGGGAGTATATCACCATCATTCCTCGTCACGCCATACTTAGAGTCCCTTTTCTCAAGCAAAGCACACACATGTGCAAAGATCGAGCCACGTTATCACTTCATCTATCCCATTGGTAGCATACACATCAGAAATAAAAGAAGGCAAACAAAGACTGAAAAAGACCAAGAAACGTGACCAGACAAATTCATCCGATCTGGGCATCTGTGTCATCCCAAGATAAGGAGAATCTTCTTTCACACTCTCTTGGCTTCCCGTCTCTCTTTCCTCCTTCCCTGGGCCCCTCCTCCAGCATTCCCTCTTTCCCCTCTCTCCCCGAAAAAGAATAACAGCAATCCTGGTCCGGATTTGACTCCGCCTTTGCCTCTGATAGGCACTTCCTAACGCCCCCGGGGAATATAGAGTTGAACAAGAATAAAAGGAGGAAAAAATAAAATAAACACAAGGAAATTCGTTCGCCAATCCTCCTTCCCCATGAAATGTCCCGTCACTACCAGGCCAGAACAAAGCCGCCGGTCCAGCCGAAGCAAACGCAAGGCCACCATTCAACACGTATCCGTGAAACGACAGATTCGAAGAGAAGTCAAAAGGTCAAGCTGGATGTGGGTTCTGCAACGCTCGGCAGTCGGAAGCCGCGCGCAAGTTTGAGATGTAAGTCCATGATTAATGTAAATATGTGTGCTGTGTTTGCAGCCTTCTATTTGGCGTGTCGTGGGTTCAGATGCCGGACTTCCAAGGTCGAGTGTGGGCGGTTGTGGTGAATGGAGAATCGGCTGCAGCCCAAGTGGGGTTCAACATGTCGAAGAGGTATGAACCCTCAGAGATCTAAGATGAAATCCTTCGAGACAATCTTCCGGCGCAGGATGAGCCTAACGGCATCGTTAGACCGATACCTCATCTGTATGATTGGTGATGCCGTGGAAAGCATTGTACAACGCGAAGTCGTTATCGGGTATTCGATTTGACCAATACGCCGGCTCCGTAACACCGCCATATGAATATGCAAGTCGCAGTGGGAGACCGTAAATGTCATGAGTTCTTAGACGGATTTGTAGGCGGCCGTTTACCAGCCCTTCTTCCGCGCAAATCTCTTGTTCAATAGGGCCAAGACCTTTGGTACGTTGAACTGGACGTATTCGAGGTCTAACTCCTCCTGACCATCCTTCTGCATCTCCAACAGGTCGTCGAGCTTCAGATCCAGCTCCAGAAGACCACGATTGCGTCCTAGACAAGTTGTTAGCTCCGTGCCGTTATTGGTCGGGCGGAATTCTTGGTCAAATTTACCCTTGTAGTGCAATGAGATGACGAACGTCCCGGGCAGTGGGCTCGTGAAGTTGAAGTAGATGTTAGCTCTTCTGTTATCCGGTACGTTGCTCTTCTGTATGACACCCTCCTTCTCAAGTTGCTGGTGTGTGAATTTGTACGGCCCGAGGACCTGTTGCTTCTGCTGCTTGCGCCTTGTTCCCTCACTTTGGCTGCGAACGTTGTGGAGATAGCTTTTGTAAGTCTCCAGCTGGCCGACCAGGTACGTGTTGTGGTCGCGAATCGTCTTGTAGACCTCTTCCAGCTTCACTGTCTCAACAACAACGACTTCCTTCAATGAGCCAAGGTGCTGCAGCTCTTGCTCAACCTCGTCCCGGAGTAAGCTGAATTGGTCAGATTTGTCGATGACACGGAGCTCTTGGAGTTGACTAAGTAACTCCATGGCACGGATACCTTTGCGCACCATAACCGCATCATTCCGTGACGTAGCTGCCGCATCAGCAATCCGCTCCAGTCTCAGCGGTCTCCTACTCACGGAGCTGTTTTGAGGGATTGAACGCATTATTTGCACAAACACAGACTTGGCCTCCATAAAGTAGACCTCTTCCTGAGTGATATCGAGTGCCGCTGTCAAGTCATCAATGGCAGTCTCCCACCGACTGAACAGAGGCAAGTTAATCACCCTATTCTCCTTCCTCGGTACTTGCGGTGGAGAGGGCCCCAGTTCGTTGATAATGATGGAGAGGTGCGCGTTCTCGTCCTTGCAAAGCTCGCCTCTGTGCTTGTCAATCAGGCCATGCATAGCGTAGATCTCGTTCAGTGTGATGGAAAGCTCTATATCCTTCTTGGACAGAGCCACGTAATTATCCATCTCCAAGCTTTCATAGAAATCCTGCACCTCGCAAAGATCCAGCATGAATTTGTTGACTCGATCCTTGTTGGACTGGACAAATGGCTGCAACTTCGCCATGTACGGCTCCTTTGCGTACGATGGCTTGTTGGCAAGATTCTGCAGCATCTTTGCGATCAAGGTGAGTGTTCGTCTCGGCTTTTCGGCTGGCGTTCCGTCGATCAACATGTACGACTTCGGCGTTACAATCGCAGGGTTGATGAAGCGCAGGAAGAAAAATCCGCCAATCAACGTGCAGATGCTCTGGTCGTTCGCGTCCGGGTACTTGCGCTTGGTCAGGCTGCGAATCTGCTTGCAGATCCACCTAATACCATAGGGCGCCTCCTCCAGGCCGTCGATGATAGTCTGCAAGAAGCCATTCGCAATGTCGATAAGCATCGTCAGCCTCGGCTCAATGATAGCCTGCACCTGCGCGTTCTCGGCAGCCTGTTCAGCTGTTACACCCTTGGGTAGGGAAGGCGGCAAGCTGCCAGTGTCCTGCTCGATCTGTTCAATCATGCGTTCGTAGACCTTCAAAGGGTTAATTTCGAGATCCAGATCTTGAAGCTCAATCAGCCTGTTGATCCTATCCGCAAGCACTGTCTTCAAGAAACTTTGCCCCGGTCCTCTCCTCGTGTATGTCGTCATCATCCGCGAAACCGGCGTGTTTGCTCGAAGCAGGGAAGAATACTCGGCAGTGTTGTCGAACTGATACGTCAAAACGGACTGCGTCGGGGGTCAGCAATGAGAATTGTGCATAGAGCTTGGGAGAATTGCGCGGGACGGACCTGAAACATGGTGAGCAAAAGATGCTCTTCGCGGCTCTCGTACTGGTTTCCGTAAATCGTAAACATGACGGTCTGCAACAGAGAATCGATCTCGGCCATAGACACCAGCCGCGAGAGGTGTGCAATGTGTCTTGGTTCGGATTGCAGCAAAAATAACAAGTTTCCATATCTTTGCGTCTTCTCGTCGTTGGGAAAGACACCTTCTTGTATATCGGTCGCATCTTCGAGGTGACTCGCTACTTCATTTTGCTGCAAGGCATTTAGCAGGATATTCTTTCTGTGTCCCAGTCTTCAATTGAATCATCTTACCTCTTCGAGAGCCATGCGATTCTGGATCAGTAGAGCAATACGTGAGTCGAGATATCGCACGTCTTTCTCGAGGACAAAGTTCTTTTTCGACTGTGACGAGATCTTAGACTTGAGGTCGCGAAGAACCTTTTGCGCTGCACACATCTACTGTTAGAACCCTTTTTTTTTCTTCGAAAGAGGGAAGCTTGGAGATTGCACAAACCCTTAGCCAATTCGTCTTCTATTTCCAGGTCCGTCTCCTGAGCTGACATGGACATGTACAGCGCGGACATGGAGTACCGCTTGGACTGGCGGGCTGAACTGGAGCCATTGTACGACGACATGGTATTCTGGCGGGAGAGAGGTTGTTGGAAGGAGGAGGCGGAGGACGTTGACGTCCGTGATGGTGTTTGCAACATGACAGAGGACATGTTGGTGAGGATGTGATGGTGGCCGGGCGTTGGGCGTCGAGGATGGGCTGAGGAGTCTGCGAACTCGGTATTCCAAAAGGACCAGGAGGTTGTGACCTCGAGGTCTTTGTGGAATGCGACGCGTCCTGCACAATGCCCTCGAGCGCGGACAGAGACTGAGCAATGTCTCGTCAAGGGTTTCGCAGGACAATTAGATGTCCGCGACAGGCGGCGGCTGCGTGGGGGACGCGCAACTTGCTTCTGCAATGTAGTCAACCTCGGTGCGACTCGTGTGCAGCGTGCCCGATCGAGTTCAATTGATCTCGCGAGAAAAAAACCGACGGATGATCGTTGAGTGATTTAGCGCGAGTGTTGCGGGAAACGATTTCGAGAGTTGGTCGGGTCGGACAAAGGATTTGCGTTGTCACAAAGTAGGCAAGTGAGGTGGTACGGGGGGTTTCGATTACGGTCGCGCGGAGCAGGGAGAGACGAGGGGTGAAGGCGGCAGGCACGGCGGAGATGGGGGTATTCTTGTTGTGTACCCGGTTGTCGAAGAGTGCGAAGTGCGAAGCACAGAGAACAGGCAGGCTGAAATGAACGGACAGACAGGCGATGCGGGATGCGGGTGCGGATGCGCTGCGATGCGAAATGGGAGAGACAATGCCGTATGGGTCTCGGTCTGGGTCTGGAAGGATGGAATGGATGGATCGATCGAGAGGCGGCCGTCGTAGTCGGGGTCGACCAGCGAGGGGCCGCAAGACAAGACGAGACGCCCTGAACAAAGAGGGAAAAAGCGGGAACGTTATCAGAAAGTGGACAAGGTCGCTGGTGATGTGCGCTCGGTAGCGGGCAAGCGAGACGGGTTTTGGCTGGATTTGAGTCGATGGTTTGCCGGGGGAGACTGCTGAATTGAGGATTTGAGCCAGCCAAAGTGGGGAAAGTTTGCCGTCAGTTCAATGGGGATTGAGGTTGTCGCCAGCGGTCGTCACAACTATCACAGGGGGGGACTGCAAAGTATAATAGAGGACGTTGGTGGGTGCCAGTGCCAGCTTGGTTTTGCAGTGAATGGTAGAGAGAGAGAAAGCGCGCGCGAGAAGGGAGGGGGGTGGGGAGATAAAACGTGAGATGAGGAAGAAGAGACGATTTGAGAGTGTGAGAGTTGAGTTGAGATCAGTTGAATTGAGTGCGTTATTAGGTAGTGGTAGTGGGTTGGAGTGGAGTGTAGAGGAGAGGTAGGTAGATGGCTGTAACCTGCTGTGTAGGGGGGGGGTCGCAATGCAGAGAGAGGAGAGATAGCTGGATGCAAGGCCGGCTGTGGAATTCAAAGTAAAGTGGAAAGGGAACAGGATAGTCGTCGCGTTCCCGTCAAGGTTCAAGGTCCAGGTTGGGGCATTTCAGGAACACCACACACAGGGACAAGAACAGACACACACACACACACACACGCAGTCCTGGCCGCAATACGGAGAGGAGTGTGACAGTATGACAAGTCACCAGAAGGGTTCACTCATCAAGGCACAAAAGCAGGCTGCCAGGCTGGCAGGCAGGTGCTGGCAGGCTGGCAGGATACTACACCCACATCGGCAGTCTCCACGCTGGTGCAGGTTCCTGCTTCTTGGTCCAAATACGGCTAGTGTGACACGAGAGACAGGGGTCCCCCTAGTGTATCTAGGCATTACCCTCGTTTCAGATTGTGAGCGAGGCCCCCAGCAAGTCGCACACCAACAACGCTCTGCCACGCTGCAGGACGAGGAGGGGCCCGTCGGTAGGTTACTATACTGAGTCCATAGGTAAGTACTGCATATCTAGGTAGTATAATGATACAGTCAGGTGGCATTCTGTGGTATGGAACCGTACTACTGCTGGGTATAGTACCAAGCACGGAAACAATTGCTGGTTCCTTGTGTGTCATTCATCAATCAATCGTCGTCGTAATCAATTCATACTTGCCTCGCCTCCCACGTTTCTGTCCCCCCCCCCTCTCTTCCTCACTCTCTCCGCCATGACATACCATGCTCATGCTTACTGCCTAACGGCTAGCATGTTAGCCTGTTTGGTCGCCGTGGATTGACTGCATAGCCACCTACCTGCAACCCGCCATCGCATGAAGTGCACAGAGCAGCCAACCCAATCCCGCGTGTCTCGAAACTTCGTATTACTATTGCCATTACCTACCCACCCGGCCACCCAGCCCTACCTTATTATGGTACTCCGTGAACGATGATACGGTAGTCTGTCCGTCTGTACCATAACTAGCCAGGCACCTCCCATAGCAACTGCCTAGCTAAGTAAGGACTAACAATGTCATATCTCGAACCATCCCGTACACTCTCCCTAAGAAGTGTCAAAGCCTCGCCAGTCGCAATCCTTGCTGGTGGCAAGCCACAGCCAAAACAATACCTAGCGCCCCGAAAGTTTTAATCCGTTCCTCGGCTGTCCTTTTTGATCCGGCCCAAAAAGTTTCGACGCCGGTGCCGAACTATCTTAGACAAGTGTCGGGGCCCTGTCAATGTCATGGTACCTTTTTGTTTCGACGCCCAGCCTAAACCATCGTGACTCGTGCTATTGCAAGTGCTGAGGTCTGTGGGTTTTGTGTGCTAACTGCATATATAATAATGTGTTGTGCACGTCAACCTTATCAAACTATTGGTACAGTAGTACTCCCGTATGGAACTAGAGTTCGATAACAAGGCAAAAAATAAACTCGGACCAGACTGCCGGTGATCAAAGTCTATGCCCTGTCACGCGCATGTCGCTCGAAATGTCCAGCACGCAGATCATCGCCCTCGTATTAGCCCGGTTTTTTGCACGTCGTGATGTTCCACGTCCCAAATGTGCATTTTCGCCCCCAATTCAGAGCCCCTCACCCTTTAGGCCTCTAAGGTACTCGGGTATCCAGTCAGCCATTTTAAGGCGGCGGTTCCGGGCCACGACACGAATGAGGAACGTGTTTCAAGAGCCGTCAAGATGGTGACGTGCCATGCACTGTGACTCGGCCGAACAACCCGCCCCCAGGTAATAGAAAGGGAGCAGAGAGGTACTGTAGTGTTAACAAACCGGGTTCTCGTATATTATTGTTCGCCTTTCCCAATTCTGCTACAGCTGCTATTACCATAGTACTATAGCGAATCGCGCAAAAAGCGCTAACCACAACGTCTCGGTGCTACTATTGGCGCCCAGCCACCTGCTCCAAGGTTTGGGGATCGCTCGGGTTCACGTCGATTGATTCCGCCGTTTCAACGGTTCCTGGGGCCATCATCACAGGGGGGTTCAAGGTACCTGGGTAAATAGTGGCAAAATACAAAAAGAGGTGCCACCTCATCGTGATATGTGTTATGTACATCTCAATTTGAAGTACACAATGATTACCATGATATACACCTGATATACACAAAATTTCAAAGGGACGCGTTTACACTGGCGCGTCCTCTGCAAAATCAGATGTTGTTGGCTACCTACCTAGGTAGGTAGTCAGGACTATAGTCCTGCGGCTTCAGCAACCACGCACGAGCCGATAGATCCGTCTGCTGTCCAGACATCACAAAGGTAATCTGCCCATGTAGTTCGTCGATGTTTTAAGTTTTTGGGAAGAGATGAAAGGAGCCGCAACACACGCGCGCGCGCGCATCGCCTAGCTGGGTCACTTAGGTTTTTACTCTCGGGTCGGCCATTCTGGAGAGGAGGGAAATAACGCCACGCCCCCCCCCCGACTACTTCACCGGAAGAAGGAAAAAGCCTTCAAGTGGAAACGATTGAAGCCATAGTCTAAATCGGGTATGCAGATAGAAGGCATAATAAACCGCACGCCACGTCCCGTTCGAGAGGTCCAAACAGCAACTCGACTTATCGTGGCCCGCATATGGGACGTTATTCTCCGGATCATTACCAGTAGGTGTCATCGGTGGGGAAGGCTGCAAAATGCCAGGGGGCGCTTGAAATCGGCTGATGTCACTGTTTTGGTCAAGGTCAATAAATTGAAAAATACTAC
Organism: Gnomoniopsis sp. IMI 355080; assembly: GCA_027946555.1. Classification (NCBI taxonomy): domain Eukaryota; kingdom Fungi; phylum Ascomycota; class Sordariomycetes; order Diaporthales; family Gnomoniaceae; genus Gnomoniopsis; species Gnomoniopsis sp. IMI 355080. The sequence goes on along the minus strand of JAPEVC010000426.1, from coordinate 3,115 downwards.
GCACCTCTTCCAAAGGCCTGTGCAAATACTAAGCCAAACAAAACAGAGCCAGACAAACCGACCCACATCCGAATTTGCGGGCCCCCTTCATCCCGACTTTCGATGTTGCATCCAAAAATAGCCACCTTCCCGCCGTGCCCACTCCTGCACCTTGCTTTTGCCTTTGCTTGCTGGCACAAAGTCAGGGGGAGTGAGTGGAGGGGTGGGCCACTGACACGGCCAAAGAATAAGACCACAAAATAATACTATTGATCCTCCCCCCCCTCTTAGCTAACCGGGTCGGGTAATTTCCAAGGCGGAGCCAATCAAGCCGATGTCCACGACTCCCACAAGCTCTGAAGTGGATTCGTGTTGTAAGCAGAGAGAATATGTGGGAGGGGGCGAAAGAAGAAAAAAAATTATGTTATGGTAGGAGGGAAGTTTTGCGCAAGTTGATGACGAAACATCGCGGAGATTAATTTACGATAGGAAGTTTTCCAACTAACATTTTTTTTTCCCCTGCTCTTAGAAGGGTTGTCTTTAATTCGCCGATAATGGCCAGTCAGGGTCGACAGCTGGGCCCTGGTCAGGTCCTATCCTTGGGACCTCGTCAATCGTCCCCCTTGTGCGAGAAAGAAAACGACGGAACGTGCGTGGTAATGGCAGTAGGGAGGGATGTGTGAAAGAGCGTCATGCGTCTCGTCTGTGCAAATGCCAACGAAAAACTTCCGCTCCATGCAACCGCACCGTAGCTGCGACGTGGTAGAGGTCGGACGGGTATCTATCTTGTCATGCCATATCCGCTTTGTAACCAATCTCTTGAAAGAAAAAAAAGCCCGTTGAGGGATGACTACGTGAATGCTACCTACCTAGGTAGGTAAATGTTGCTTCTTACAGTCTCTGTGAGTCGTCTAGGTCAGGATTAGTTGGATGGCAAGGGGAATACCTCCGACAACCAGCAATCTCAAGTTTCCGACGAACAAATCCATGCTCACCCCTAGCGTACTCTTTTTCTTCAGGGTCCTGAATCTGACGATGCAGATCGTGGATTGCACATATAGCCGCGAAAAGCCGACTTGGGCAGACAATATATCCACACACCTATTTTCCGGCCCGAATTGGTCGATCTTGGCCACGGATCAACATCCAATTCGCGACCAATCCATAGTTTTAATGAGATATTGCAGTACGCAAAATCTCACCATATTTACCTACCTTTGCGGTGGCCTGTAATAGATTCTCAATCACCTCCCGTAATTCTTTGGGAATTCCCGGCTCAGCTGGGAACTATCCCCGTATACGGCAGTGGGAAGCTGTTTCGTAGGTGGACATCCCAACCATTTGAGCCATTCCCTTGCGCCGCATAAGGTTGCCTCGGTACACTAACCCGTTGATCCGACATTTTCAAGTCCACGATAAAGTGCTGACTCGCTAACCCAGATAATCGCCGAACGATCCTCTCGTCTCTTAAGAAAATAAAGAGCCTGGTGTTTCGTCTACCTCTTCTGATGCCCTTCATTGATACAAATTTTCGAGCCGGCCCGACTTGCTCACTGGCAATCTGGCCTTGATAATTTTCCGAGAGCTATCAGGAACCTGAGCCTCGGTTCAGAAATTGCAAGAAACGGTATTCGGTATTGTTCAAATTTGAATTATGACGTGGGAAGATAAGTTATCGGCATGACAACTGAGTCAGGTGCGCCTCAAGTGGGTCTTTGTGGACAGCGAGGCTGAGAATTAGTCGAATTTGCTGGGATTGGCCAGCCTTGCATACGTAAAGTCCGGAACGTGGTCGTGGGATGCTTCAGCAAAGGTGCGCCCGCAAGAGGGTCTTCCGTACTGGATTCGCGAGAGCATTGTAACATCGGTGGAAGCTCACACGCGTCACTTCGAACATCAAGTTAAGAGGTACCGCTCGAAGGAGCTCTTCCCCATGTGGAATTGCTTCATTGTCCGGTCGACGTGATACGCCCTATCAAACCTCGCGAAAATGCAGAAGCACTCGCAATTGTAGGTCATTCGGCTACCTGCAATATCGTTTGAGAGGGAGGGATTTCCAGGCTCATTTGCCGGTTTAATACAAGTAGATACAAGCTGTGTCTATCTACTTTACCTAACTAGCGAGGTAACTAACCTACTTAGTCAACTGCTCGTTCCTGACTCCCTGCCAACAGCTCGGTGCGAATATACGCCAGTCACTAAGTAACACAGGAAGACAACCTTACATCGGATAGCCACGTCGACGGAAGTCATATACGCAACCCTTACTTTTTATCTCTTTCAGGGTCCAGGTTCTTTGGGCGAAATGCAAACATCCTAGCTTCTCGAGCTCTCTAAGCCATACACAACGAATCCCCTTCCATCCGCTCCAAACTTGCTATTTTCGAGTCATTCATGAAGTACAGCACTATCATTTGATTGATAAACAAGTGCCTAGGCCTCGCTTCCTCGATATCGTTGTGTCAATGGAGTGCTTGGTATCAAGAATCCCCAAGGATGAGCGAACTGATCGCCTCTCTCGAGTATTACTGGGCAAAACGAGAAAGTCTTTATGAATTGTGTTTGGGAACCTTTTGGCGCCAGGAACGAGGTTGCAAAAATGGTTGATACGGCCAAGTTAGCACCACACCTTTCGGCAGGAAGGCTCTCACTAGCCACTCTGCCAATACGAGCGTCATGACCTCCGCCCCAGAGAGTAGAGCGTGATTGAACAAAGGATGAGCTGCCCGTATAGAGGATGCTCATCACTGGCAAGCTTCCAACCGAGGTCGTGGCTTTGCCAGCATCTGTGCGAATTGCAATTTCAGATGGACGACTCTTCAGAACCCGTCTCCCAACTATCATGTCCCTGTGCAATCATCCAGAGTAGTCAATATCCTTGCCCAACGTGGTACCGTAGCCCAACTGTCGAATACTGAAACCCACAAGCCACAAATATGTGGCACCAAGATCTCAGACAAGTCTCACGTCTCGCAAAAAGCGGTGTGTGTGCGCCTCGAACAGAATTCTTAGAGATTAAAACCCGGATGACCCCTTCACAAGAATGCATTACATGGAAGTGACGGAATCTTCCGTGTTTTTCGATGCGCTCCGGGCTCCCTCCTCTCGCCCACCAAAACCCAGGGCAAGCCACAAC
>JAPEVC010000425.1:0-14373 GCA_027946555.1 Gnomoniopsis sp. IMI 355080 | reverse complement strand
CCATATAACCACGATGGAGGGTTGCAAGCATGGTAAGGCTAGAATCATGTGATACCCTCTAGAAGCTGTTCATCAAGCCGTTTCCATGTTGATACAGCCCACCGTTGTGAGAAGTAGATTATACACACAATCTTGGTTGGTATGTGCTTTGGGAGCAATTGCCAAGAAACACTCGTGCAGTCACAAAATCCCTTGAATGATGAGTGAGCCCTTTAGTGCGCTGAGCATGGAAACAAAGCATATAAATATCAATAACTCAATAAAACTATATAAAACCTGCCAAGATCCTCGCCGTGGCGCCGGTATATAGACAACAATAGCAAGTAAAGCTAATTAAATTATACAGCCTCCCTCCAAACAATAATGGATTTTCATCTCTCTACACGAAACGGTATGCAACTGGTAAAAAAACAATAATCGCTATAGGCCCTCCTCACCAAAATTCTTCATGTCTATTTATGTGGGTATCATCGTTTCCCTTCGCATCGTGTCGACGTGCTGCGATCACTCACTCACACACAAGAGAGAGTCAACACCTCGTTTCCGTTTGCATTCCTGTTCCCAGGCACTGGCGATCACATGGTCCACCCAGACTCGTACATGCTGACCATACAAGGGTCAACACCCGGATGGCCATTGAACCGCCACTTCGGGCCCACGACACGATCAAGCCGAGGCCGTATGGACACCCATCGACAACACATCGCAGCATGGGAGAGTATCAGCCAAGACAAAGTCCCACGATGTTCGCGTGCTACACAGGTAGCCTCGGTCATTCCACGCCCCAATCATCTCAATCTCACATAAACCCAAAAAAAAGTCACAAACACCACACAGAATGCTTTCACATCCCAGCGCTCTCCCAGCCCTTCGGCCCAGGCGCCTGCATCCTCCCCGTCTTGGTAATCACCAGTCCCAAGCCCTGATGCACCTCGGCCTGGAACGGCGCAAACGGCGCCTTCTCACCGTCAATGCTAATCAGCCCGCCCTCGGCGGTGCCGTTGTTGTACTTGGGCACGATGCGGAACGCCGAGACCTTGAAGTACTTTACGAGCGGGTGGTCAAAGAAGGAGTTGTTTTGGCACGACAGCAGCAAGCCGGGGACTTTGGCGGCGGGGACGTCGCCGTCGACAAGGTAGATGTCCAGAAAGCCGTCGCTAAAGTGTGCGGCGGTGAAGAAGTTGACGTCGGGGGCCATCCAGGCCATCTGTCAAAAAGAGAGGGTGTTGGTTAGCTCGGGCATACTGACGCAAAGCTTCTGTTCTTGGCCCTCCCCTTTCTTTTCTTCAAACCGGTGCAAAAACAAAGAAGAGTATATATAACTCACATTTCCAGCAAAGAAGGTGCCCACATGGTCTGCATCGACTTTGGTCCATTCTTCAGGCACCGTATCCGCGACCGTGCCATACTTCAATGGCGGCAGACCTTCCCCAGTTGCAGCTGACACCTCCGACTCAGCCGTCGACCCGCGGCCCCCTCCCACCCGCGATCCCGTCGTTGTCGACGAAGACGTCGTCGTCATCTTGTCGCTGCTATTCTCCCTCTCGCGCTTGTAATGCGCCCTGATCGCCTCCTTGGTCTCAATCTCCATCTTGACCCACAAGTCACATGCGTACTCCTTCTTCTTCAGAATCTGCTTGACCGTGCCGTACGTGAAGCGATGCTCGCCCATCCACCGGAGATGCTCCGTTCCCAGATCCGCCTCGGCCATGACCCCGAGTGTCTGACTGAGAAACGACAGGCTGCGCGTCTCGCCCTGCGTGATGCTCACCAAGTCCACGGGCGTCGGCACCCCCTTGACAATCGCCAGCGCCGCCCTCCCGGCCTTGGGCGTCCCGAGCGTATTGCACGCCAGCGCATTCCCGCTCCCACAGGGCACATGGGCCACCGCAACGGTCGCCAGCGCGCGCCGCGCATCTGCCCGCGCACCCAGCCCGCGGAACAACTCGTGCGGTCCGCCGTCGCCACCACACGGCACGATGATGTCAAACGCGTCAATGTCCATCGTGCGCGCGAGCTCGATCGCCTCGCCCGAGCGCGTCGTCGTGTGCACCGTCGTCGGCATGCGCGCCGCCGCGAACAGCGGTGCTACTTCTTGTGTCCATTGGGCTTGGGCGCGACCGGGCCCTGCGTGAGGATTGACGAGGACGTAGGCGCGTTTTCGGCGTGTGGCGGGGCCGTAGGCGGCAGCAAGGAGGGTTTCGGTCCATTTGTTGATGGTGTCGGTGGTAGGGACGGCGTTGTTGCTGTCGGCTAGGGCGTTTATGGGGTAGGAGAGTTGGGCGACGCGCAGTTGGGTCTTGGTGACTTCCTCGGCAAAGTCGATTGTGAGGGTTCCTTGGTCCTGCGAGAGCTCGGCCCAGAGAATGTTGTAGAGCGGTATCGATCGTGACTTTGGCGCGCGTGCTGCGAAGGGCGCACAGGCCCGTTGTGTTAGTTTACGTTTTGGCAGGCTGCGATGTCAAGTTTCTCGCGCAAGAGCTCACCTGGAGGACAGATTCCTGCACATGTCCTGCCGGGTTTTGTTTTGGCGATCGCGTTGCCATCTGCACAGACGGTGCCTCTACGTCAGCGGTCGTGGTCTCCAAGTAGACGGCACTGATCGCACCCCAGGGTGGAATGTACCTTGGCCGACGAGTAAGTGTTTGTCTCGTATTGTAAGTTGCAATTGGCTGCCGAAGCCGAGGATGTCACTCGAGCTCGAGGCGGGACTTGAGGCCCTAGGCCGATCTCCGTGGCCATTCTCGCCCGGCGAGGGCACTGGTGGTTGTGTGCTCATGGTGATGCCCTTCTAATCCTCGCTCAGGGTGGCTCCTGATTCTTCAGTCCGCTTGTGTCTGTACCGGAATTGAATTCTCTTCCCAGCCTTCTATCTTTTGTCTTTTGTCTTTGTCTCTCGCCTAGAGCGAGGCTCGGCAGGCCTAGAGGATATGGGCACCAGTTCGTCTCGTACACTCACTCAAGCACTTTGAACGAATCAGTATTTAAAGACAGGACTCCGGAAATGACCGGCCAGAAAGGATTTGAGAGAAAGTAAACGAGGGTCTGTTTGAAGGGCGGGAAAGTGAATAGTAGTAGTAGGAGAAGGAGAAGTAGTAGTAGTGCAAGAAAGAGAAGGTTGAGAAGTCGTCACAAAATGCGACAGAACCGTCGGATGTCGAGGAGATGAATCTTTGGGGATCCTTGCTGCGTACGTGCTTGGTACTTTCCCGGGCCGTATCGTTGCATAACTTCCCGAGGCTCTGGGATGGGATGGGATGGCGCTACTACGTAATTGCGGACTTTTTATTTTTATTTCTTACCACGCCCTGAGAAAGAAAACACCAACCAAATGCTTGAATAATAATAATAGTAGTCAAGTCATCCTATTGCAAAATGTAAGAAAGAATGAAAGATATTCTTACATCGTAAACAATATCGGAGCTTCTAGTCCGAGTCGGCAACCAAAATTTGAGGCCATTTGCTACTACTAAGTATGGCACTTCTCCACTTTGCGGACGATCTCCCGCGGAGGCCGAGGTAACCTACCATCTACCTACCTACCTACCTAGTCACAACATCACCTGGCCGTGATCACAATGGTCACAGTGAATTTTACTACAGCATAGGCCGCATCCTCTGACTTGGAAGGTGCCATTGCAACCAGGCTACGCATCTCACCATGCCCCTCAAACCCCCTGGCAGCGCCCAGTTACCCAAAAAGACCCTGCGAGCGATGCCACCGTCAATTCTCCCACAAAACCGACAACAAGGCGGACATGCATGATGGAACAGACAACGCGGAGGATCAAAAGGGCACAAGGCCACCAATACATACAAGGTATCTGGGACAGCGCTATCACCCTGCAGCCCCCAGTCTAAAACTTTTGTGCTGTATTCGCATCCATGGTTCGTTCCCCAGAATGCCATTCCCGGCCCCTCATAGCCATGCTTTGCTTTGCTTTGCTTGCTTGCTTGTTTGCTTTTGCTTCCCGGGCGGGTATGAAATGGCCCTATGATGATAGAAAAGCGCCCAGTCTCATAGATACAATCCTTCAATAGGTGCTTCTTCACCTTTGCCTCCACAAGACTTATCTTGGTTCGCACATCTTAAACAATAGCATTAGGATTCTCCAAGAAACGCACCTGCTTCGACGCATGCCCATCGAGACAAGAGAACGTCATCCTCGAGGTAGCCATCAAACCCCCTGATTCCATTGGCAGCGGTGCACAAAGACCCGGGAAAGTAAGATACGCTCCCTACGCGAAGATCGATGCCTCGGGCCACTTCTGTGCCGCTGCCTTCTTGAACGCGTCCAGCTCGCCGCTCTTCCAGCTCTTGAGAAGCGTCTGCGCGTCGCTGGCATCCTCCAGCTGGATGCTCTCCAGCTTCAAAAGATCCACGACGTCCTTGCCGAGCTTACTGCGGTCCTCGCCAAGCTTCTCCTGCACGCGGATGCTCGACAGAACGTGCTGCGGGCTCGTCTTATGCTTCTCGCGGAACGCCTGGTTGATCTTCGCCAGGTCGGCTGATGCTGGGACCTCGGTGAACGCGGCCTTGAGTACCTCGCCCGTCTTGGGCGGCAACGTCTCGAGCTCGGCAGTGAGTGCCTGTCGCAAGCGGATTGCCTGTTCATGAACCTTGGGGCTCTCGGCGTCCAGTCCCAACGCAGCCTTCAAGCATCGCAGGGCGAGGAGGTACTTCTCTGTTGATTTCTTAGTCACATGAACAGAAATGAAGCCTTAGGAAGTGTGTGCAATGTGTGGAACTTACTCCGAAGTATCAGCACCTCAAAAGCCGTGGTCTGCGCCTCGATGCTCTTCGGGCTGCACTGCAGCATTGGAGTCACAAAGCGCATAGCAGCAACCAATGGCTCTGTCGTTGCGGCGAGCTTTGCGCCATCCGGATCGTCGTCCTTCTTCTTCAGAATCTCATCATCTTGCTTGCCCTTGGCCTTATTAGGGTCCTGCTTGGCTGCCTTCTCAGCGGCCTCGCGCTCCAAACGCTGTGCCTCCTTCTTGGCCTTCTTGGCCGCCTTCTTTTTCTCCAATGCATCCTCCCCGTTCGCCTCACCATCTGCAGATCCGTTGACGCCATTGGTAGCCTTTAAGCTTTGCGCCTCATGTATGCCCAAGTACACCTTGACAGCATCGATAGCAACACGTGTGTAGAAGGGATGATCCCGCAGGTGGTCTTCCCACCGTACCATATCCACGTACGCCCGAATCATGCCTTTGCGGAGCGAAAAGCTGTGGAAGTCGAATTGGTCCTCTTGCCAGATATCGAAGATGTTGTAGACGGAGTGGAAACGTTTCAGAGCAAGTCCAGTGTTGCCAAGGCGTGCATTGGCCTCGCCATCCTCAGTCAGGAACCAGACGCTCTGCATATCCATCAGATCCGCCAATGGGCCACCAGGTGTGTCAGCCTTAGTGAACAGGCCCATGGTCTTAAGCGCCTTCTCTGTCTCATTGTTTCGTAGCTGGTACTTGGCGGCTTTGGTGTTGGTATATCGGTCCCTGGTATCCAACAACCGTGCGTGCTCCATGGCCTCCGATGCCTTTTCGGGATTGCCGTGATGCTTCCATATCCGGGCCTTGGTCATCGCAAAGTCCACGTCGTCTTTGTTCAATTCGATAGCCTTGTTCACGTATTCCATAGCCTTAGCAAGGTCACGACTACGGTGATAGTTGAAATGTTGGGCTAGATAGTAAACTGCCGCGCCCTTGCCCCGGGAGCTGTCCTCATTCGCTTCGCCGCCTTCCTTGCTGGAGAGGTACTCGACAACGAGGTCATGCAGGGCAGCCTTCTTGGACTCGTCCTTGTACAGGTGCTTCAGGTTAGCAAAGGTTGAGGGTACGCCTTTGTCAAGCGTCCACGTTAGGTAAGACTTGGCTGCTTCCCTGAATTCGTCGCCTAGGGCCTGTCAGCTTGGCAAATAGCTCACAAATTCGGATATGCTTACCGATCAAAAAGTCCAAGGGAAGCCTTCGGGCAGCGTCACAGCGGGGATATTTGGTATGGTATTCGTCGTAGATGGCTTTACGAGCAGCCAGGTCTCCCTCTGGGATGTCCGCCACCTTAACCAAAGCGTCGTAGTACTCAGCGTGATCAGGGTTGCGGTCGAGCAGTGCGCGGTAGGCTGTGGCAGCCTCCTCATTCTTGCCCAGTTTTGCCAGATAGCTGGCGCGTGCCTCCAAATAGCCGAGTCGGTCCAGGTTGTGTTTACATGCGGATTCGAGGTGGTCCAAGGCCTTCTGGGTGTCGCCTGACTCCGCAATGATCACGTTGTGATACATGAGTGCCTCGGCATGCTCAATGTCAGAACGAGAAGGCGGCGTCTTAAGGGTCTCCTCGTACGTCTTCAGAATCGTCTCGGCGTCGGACAAATTACCGGCTAGGTGGTGGGCAATGGCCAGGCCGGTCCAGCTCTGCCTCAGTTGAGGTCGAGCCTGCAACATGGCCAGCCTGCTCTGTACGTAGCCCTGGTAATCGCGCATCTGGATCTGGAGCACGGCAAGATCTCGCTGAATCTGGGCTGATTCGGGCTCCAGCCTCAAGGCGAAGCGGTAGGCCTTGATGGCCTCCTCGAAATTCTTGTTTGTGCGATACAGCAAGCCATACACGTGCCAGCAGATGTGCGACTTCATGTCGACGGTCAGAGCCTCCTTACCCAGAGCGAAAGCCTCGTCGGTCTTGCCCTGGGCGTTCAGGATGAGAGCCTTCATGGCCATTGTGTCGCCATGCTTGGGGTTCTTCTTGAGAATCTGCTCGGCAGCCTTGAGACCGCGTTTGTACTGCTTCTCCTCATAGTTCTTGACCACCTGGCGAAAGAGGTTACCCTCTCTGGAACTCAAAGGTTGTGGCATCTGGAAAGTTCGTGGATGGTTCTGTGGCTCGAAAAGTGACTCGGAGGGGAGGGGTTGGAGCGGACAGAGCCTGCTTGGCTAGGGTCAGACGTGTCCTTGCGCTAGCTGCAACAGCTTGACAGGCAAAATAGAGCGATGCAAGGTGCTCGCTCGGCTAGAGCTGAGGGACTCACAGTCAAGTGGCGCGCGAGGTGTTGGGTGTCACGACGGTCGTCGGTGAGAGGGTGAGTAAACGGAGCGTGCTGGTAGTTGGGGCCGGGCCGCACCAGATGTTCCCAGTGTTTCGTTGCCAATGATATGCTGTCCCGGCAAAGACACGAGACAGCAGCCAGGGGTGTGGGAGGTTGGAAGTGGTTGCGAGTTGCGTAGAGGTGTGGTGGTGTGTGGCCGCTTGACGCAAGCTCGCGAGACTGGGTTTGTCGTGTGCTGTGTGTTCGTGGCCGGCAGAGGTAATAAGCGGCTCGCCAAGCTGGAGTTGTTTGGTGGGGGGTGATCCCAGGGTCCGCTGGTCGGCTGTAGTGGGGCAGGGTGCCGGCTCATGAGTGAATAGGCGCTGCATCAGACGCCGGTCTTTCAAGTATACCTAGGTATGCACACAACATTAAGAGTCTGAGGTACTCAATATTAAATATACCTCCAAAGTAGAATGCAATTAGAGGGTTTTATGATATAATACATATTCAAAAGGTCGATCCACCACCCTCCTGCCAGAGTGCATAATTATCATTGGTCTCAGAAGTGTCGATAGAAGGGGAGTGGCTAACATCTCTTGGCCCTGCCATCAGACGCTTGCGGAACACTTGTTGAGTATACGCAGAAGGTCTTCACACTAGCTTAAATTACTCAAATCACACCCAGGTTCAGTCTCGTGTTCAAATTCAAATAGACGAGTTGGGATTTTGTCTATCAGCACAGAAGTCGCCGCTCTATGCAATGGCTCTTGTACGTCTTCACCTCGACGTTTCTCGCTCACGCCTGGATATTCGAGTATTTCACACTATCCAAGCAATACAATGTAATACCAATGCCGTGGGGCTATGCCACCATGACTCCATGCCCGGAAATGCAAAAAAGCAAACCCAAAATTCCCGCCAACCCTAGAAAAAGCCTCCTACTCCCTTACTATACCCCGTCTCGACCCTTGGCCCCGTTCTCCCTCCTCCAGCCTGCGAGCGCCGTCTGCCAATCCTCCGCAGAATCCCCACACCTCTCCCTCACCAGTCCCCACGTCCTTGCACGCACGATGTTCTCCACCCCTTGCTCCATCCGTATCAACATCGCCAACTGTGACGTCCTCGGCTCAGTAGGGAAGAATCGACCCGAATACGGATCCAACCGCTCGTCCACGACGCGCTCCCGGTTCCGCTCCATCTCAGCCTCGCGCACCGCCGCCTCCGGATCCGCCGGGTCCGGGCTCGTGGCCACGAGCGCACAGTAGCTGAGCACGTCGGAGCGTGCCTGCCATGATGAGAAGAGCACCTGATCCTTGAAGGTCTGACATGCGCCGGGGTCGATTCGCCGGTGCGCGGTTGGGCGGGAGATGCGTTGTGAGGTCGAGTGAGGGTCGAAGCCTGCGGCGGCGGGGGTGATGAGGGCGTTTAGGTTTTGATTGATGGAGTCGTCGATGGTGCCGCGAGATATTCGAAGGAAATCTGACGATGGCTATTTAGCTGATTTGCTTAGGCCAGGTAGGGTCGTCAAACACACGGCAGGGCGTCATGTCAGGAGCTGTTGGTCAAACAGAGCATTCGCATACCTCGTAGTGCAGTTGATGAGAAACAGAACTGGGGTGTGAGGTTCTGTTGTGCTGTAGGTTCGCTCATGGTTGCGCGGGGCGGAGGGGGCGGAGGAGAGGTGGATGGGGCGTCAGAGGAGGGACGCCTCGACCAAAAGAATTGCGCCACTTTGCCGGCTGGTCAGATAGGTGGGAAAATGTACTGTAGAGTTCAGCTGTAGTCACGGCGATGTTGTCAACCGCCGGGGGGGGGGTTGTTGCGATATAGTGTTCGTGGTACCGGACAATTCAAAAGTCGTCTGATATCGTGTGGTGATGCGTGCAATAGCAGCGTGGACCTGGCGTTGAGCCGCAAGCTTCTCGATGCCGTCATCCCGAAGTTGGGGGGACGGCAGCAGCCGAGATTACTTACTATGGTAGCATTACATAAGGCAGTCGGGCGAGCTGAGCAATATATCACTACTATGACAGATACTATAGCTACCTAGGTATGTACTCAAGATCCAACAACACGAGACGAAAAAGTAACGCCGCTCTGAGATTTCAATTTCCCAATGTCTGACTTCCCCGAGATCGTTCCCAAGCGGCCGGGACGCAAGTTCAAGTAAACTCCCTGTCTCCTACTCTCTGTCCATGGCTCTGATGGTCGGCCTCGGCCCTTGTATCAGCGCTTGATTGCGAGACTAGCGATTGCACGTCCTGCTCACACATCTTTGAGTAATCGATGCCCCATATTACGATGACGCACCAGGTCGTATCACGATCCCTTGCCTTTGGTGAGGGGAGGGGGACGCGGCTTGTGTCTCAGTCCCAGCGCCAGGCCACATGGGAGGCCGGCCCGTCCCCCGCCGGAATGATTGATTGTCCAAGATGGAACGAAGAATCGCAGAGGTGAGAAGAGATGAACCAATCCCGCATAAATTTGAACGTCGTCACAGATACACTGAGAGGAAATGCAGAATGATGCATGAGACCTTCTTTGATCCGACTCCACGGCATCACGCTGGATTCACCCAGGGCCGTCCCTGGGGTATGCTTGACACTCTCACCGTCCATAGTCGAACTCCCGGCTCGGACATGTGACATGAGACCAAAACACCTCTTGTACTGTACAAACCTCGAAAGTACACACCATCTTCTCTTCCCGGCGCCACCTCGCCCGCATGCAGCAAAGGGTCCGTCGTACAGATCATAGCACAGACAGCAGTTCACTCTGTGGGACTCGCCGCCGTGCCTCCGGATTCTCAGCCAGACGATCTGTCAGTCCCAGCCTGGGCAACCAGGCGGCCCAGGCTGGCTGGCTCACCACTCTAATCAACCTGGTCTACCTAGCATATGTACCCTTATGTAAACCCGCAGATGGGCGCCAATTCACAAGGAATAGTATGTACTGTACTATGTACATGCAGAATGGGGGTCTCGGGCGGTGTTTCTAAGCAGGATCGGCCTTCTTCCGGGGGGACCGCGGGAGAGGCGGCGGTCCCTAGGGAGGAAAAGCCCCCCCCCCAGATTTATCCACGAGCAAGTGCAAGCGAGTATTCGCTCTGGAATGTCTCTGATTATCGCGTGTACAGTGAAATTCAACCTGACCACCGTTGTTAAGGTCGCCGCAACGACGCCACACACACACACAAACACACACAAACTCGCGTCGGTAGCCCGACGGATCGTGAGACACAACGTGCTCGCGGCATGTGATGAAGCGCCGTCGGCTGGACTGAGCCGCTTCCGAGCCGCCGGAAAAAGCATGCGAGATGCATCTAGGGCTCGTTTACCATCCTTTTCCCTCTTGCCCAGACAGGTGAACAGGGCGAGGTGATTCAGACGCCCGAATTTATAAGCTCCCACTCCCTTTCCTCCCCGTAATGAGAACTTGCAGATCATCGTCCAGCTGAAATGTTCCCGCCAGGCCAAGTCCTCCGTGAGCACACACGGTAGCATTCTTTTTCCTTTATTATTTTTACAATAATGCGCTGAACTATTACATAGTAGCCTGGAGGAGAGCTGTGTGGGTGGGTGGATGGGATGGGTCAAGGGGGGTGTGTGTAGGCCCGGAGCTGACTTCCTAAACAGGAACGTATTCAGGGTTTATGCGAGCCTGGCGAGCTCGCCAATCTCTCAACCTCCCCACACGCGCGCTGCAATCTGGCGTCAAGTCAAGGATTCTTTGCTGATGATGAATTTGACCTGACCATTTGTCGGCGCACCTATATCATCTACTGGCACGCCCGTCTGTGGATTATTTTCAAGGCAAAGACCGACGCTGCGACGGATTGATGAAGCCCAGAACGTCGTGGTGTGTTTGAGCAATTCTCCGATTTGGCCGATCCAACCTGGGGGCTACGCCTAGGTACCATTGGACGCGTATACGCGCATAGTACCTTGTTTCCCTCAGTCGTTCGCAGGAGGTAGATGGCCCCTCCCCTGCGGCAAGGGGCGGAGAGATTTTGTAGCGGTGAATTGTTTCCTATACACAAAAAGAGATATACACCCATGGCATGATGAGACATAGTCGGATATTGCCATGTATGAATTGTGAATCACTTGACAAAAGGAGGGGCCAAAGCCAGCAAGAACCAAACGCAGGGCGGTCATTTTGTTTGGTTGCTGGGGACGCCGTGACATCGCACAACGGACATAGGCCCGCAGAATGTGTGAGTCAAAATCCCAGCGCGTACTGCCTCGTGTGGCACAACACAAACCACCAAAGAACAGAAAAACTTTCTACACACCCGGGGGATGCCGTGAAGCTTGGTTGCTGTTGGGTCCCCCGATTCCAGGGGGTCTCTGCGCCGGTCGCCAATGTGTCACAAGAACGTATGGGAGAGGGAGGAGGAAGAGGAGGATGCAGCGAACAAAGCAACAGACAGCAGGTAAGCAAAGACGGGAACCTCCGCCGTAGTCTCTCTCTCTCTCTCTCTGCCTTCCCATCGCGAATGTGGAAATCTCGGCCGGTGAAAGCAGCATGTCCAGGAGCCCCGTATGGGCTGATTCCCTGACATGTTTGTTTCCCCCCCTTGCGGTATCGGTGTTTGTAGTCGGGCTATGGATGATCCTCCGAGAGATATCAGGAAAAAAAAACCTCACACGTGCTTTGCTGGCACCGTGTGCCGAATGCGCTCGGGTTGGCCGGCCTTTTGCCATGGCCATGCCATGCCATGGCAAAGCGTCAGGTGGTCTCAAGGGGGTCTGTTTCCTCTTGTCCCGGGTGGGCTCACCAGGTGGAGGAAGGGACTGCTGCCAAGGGGCCAACGTTTAGTCGACAAAAGTCCACTTTTTCTTCTCTTTCGAAAAGAATCATCGCATCTGCACACTGCACATTTTGGGTAAACAGGCCGCGGTGCGAGAGTCGTGTACGGAGTGCCTAGGAAGGCTAGTGTGCTATAGTAGTTGTCCAGCCACCAAAAGACCAATCAACCGCCAGACACTTTCCCAGGAGAAAGGGAACAATTTAAGCTTCCGCTAAAGGGGTTCTAACGGCCTCGCGTATCTTTGACAGACACGAGGCGAAGAATTCGCGCCGCCAGTCGTTTTTCAACACCGGCGTGTCGCTTGCCTTCGCTTGCCGTCTCGCTTCTGCCCGATCCGTCCTGCACGAAAGCTCCTTTCGAGGAGAGAGAGAGAGAGATTTTCATTGCAGCCAACAAGACCACATCCTTTTTCTCTCTCCGTGACAGCGCGCGCGCCGAAACTCTGTTTCTTTCTTCCTCCGAAAAAGCTTTCTTTCCACCCGGCCCCACGGGGCTGGCAACGCCCAGCCTTCCACAAACGACCCCAATGACCCCATATTAATGTTACTTTAACAGTTCGTGCTAGGAAAAACCTACCTTATTTTTTCATATTTTTTTTTTGCTGTTGCCGGTGTGCTGGTCAGGGCCGAACCGGTAGGGTCCTTCCTTGGGTTACCATACCGCAAGGTTTGATTGGCATGGGGCTCGGTTCGCCTGTCATTCCAGAGTCTGAGGAAGGAAATGTAACCCTGAATTTTACTGCTGCCCCGTATTGCATTCGGGGGACGGTGGCCGGCCATCGCGGTGCATCTGTTCTCGCGCGAAAAAAAAAAAAAAAAAAAAAAAGGCGTGGATGATTTCCTTCTCTCTGCCTTTTGTATTACTCGTTCCTCTTTTTACAGCATTGTTCCATGAACAGGGTTACTTCACTCCTCTCAATATCTTTCCTTTTTTCCCCGATAAATCACTCGTAAAATACAACCCGCACATCCCCATCACCACCCACCAAACAAGTCCTCCACCCTTTTGATGCAGAAAAATTGGGAGAGGGTCCCATTTGATTGTTGTTCGTTCCCGGCGGATATCGTTCACGCCCCCTGAAAGACCCACCCCAGGTTCACCCCAGCGTTTCTAGGTGGCCCCTGAAAACAGGGACCCGGGGCGTGCCCCTGGGGTCTCGTGGCAAGCCGTGCTTTTCTGGGCGAGTACGCCGGGTACCTTGGGTATGTAATAGTAGGTAGCATGGGCATGGGGGGTGAACTGTGCCTTTTTGGCGTGGGATGCAATGGAACGCTGAGCACAGAAGCTGTCAGCGGTTGCTCATCTTGGCCTACAGGGGAGGGGATAGTACTACCATCCATAGTTATAAAGGGGTCATCTTATTACTTCCCCTTGCGGACAAGGCCGTCACGATGATGATAGGTGGTTCTTTATCTGTGTGGTGATGATTTTCTTTTTTATTTATTTTATCATTGACAACTTTTCCGCACCCCCCTGCTTGAGACAGAAGCAAAGCACTTTGAGATGTGGGGACTTGTTGCAGCGGGGTGTGCATATGTCAAAAGTCAAGATTGAAGTCATTGATGCAGGCTCGTAAGTATGGGGTCAAAGGAGGATTTACAATATGCCTGGGTGCGAAAATCATGACAGACGGGATCATCAAGGTCCTGAACACGAATTGGGAGGGGGATGGTGGTGAATGACGGGACCAGCTGAAGCTGAACCAGGTACGTAGTACTGTGGTACTCTCTGCACAGTAGTATTCTGTAATCTGTACTATTTGCACAAGGTGTGCTAGGTCTTTTCTGGTACCGAGGGCCGGTCAAAGGCGTATCTCTCGTCAATCTCTCGGATATCTTAGCACATTATATACGAGCAACCTAAACAACACAACCTCTCGCATAGCACACCCACCTTTTTTCCTATTCCACGGAAGCCAGACCGGGAAAACCTGGTCCTGTTACAGCTAAAACTATGAGGGGGTGATTATGGACCAAGGACCGTTCGGGACTTTCCGAAGCTTGATAACCGCGTGGTGGCAACGTGCGTGCGTGCGTGCCTTTTTTCTTTCTCTTGTTCTATTCCTTCTTGTCGCGCACCTGTCGACCGGGTTTCGCATGTCCGTGTGTTTCCGCCGTTCCGTAGCCTGACCTAATCCAAACCCACCAAAAGCATCGACAGGCTTTGGCTTCCGGGACTGGAATATTTCAATCGTGCAATTGTATTAAACTGCGTATATAGTAAGGAATCTGTCTGGAGTCAAGTCTTTTGTGTGTTCCACAAACTGCAGATCCGGATATACTATACACCTGGGTCGGATATACTCCGGACAAGACTCGAGGTACTTGTCCTGTACAAGACAACCTCAGACAAGAAACACTCCCCGCCAGCCAGGCAGGTACTGTACCATCCCCATCCTCGTGCGTGTTGAGCAGGAGTGGAGCCCTTTTTCCCATCTGCACTCCAGTCGCTTCTGCTGCGACGCAGCGCCTGGGGTACTCTGTCGTGCTGGGATGGGCTGGATGGTCAATAAACCACCACCCCCCTGGCCCCGTTCGTCTT
>JAPEVC010000424.1:0-14403 GCA_027946555.1 Gnomoniopsis sp. IMI 355080 | reverse complement strand
AGGCAATATAGATGCCCGTAACAGACCTTGGAAAATATGAACATGTCCCGGTGACATCCGAAGACCGTAAGAAAACATCATGCACGGCTTGGTTCAGTAAGCTGATCATCAAAGCGCGCAGTGGACTGTGCGGAATTCACCGCACTTGACATCGGCAAGTTCGAGGCAGGCTGCTACACACGGGTTTTACGTAAAGAAGCTCTTTATTTCCCAGGATATGGTCGATGAACAGTTCGTGGTCTCTACCAACCCCCCCCCCCCGGGAAGAGAAGCTGAGGTATCACAATGGCGAGGCCTTGCGGGTTAGTGACTACCTACCTAGATAGATATATGTACATTGGCTATCGGGTAGCTGAATCGAGTATGTAAGACCTGAGGAACACAATCTCCTGTGGATTTCTTGATGTCTAAGTAAATCTGGAATTCCACTTTTCCAGTCTGGGAATAGCATAAAGGATAACACCCAAGTCTATCAACGTAGCCAAGTTGGACGGGGTTCATGAGCGAGACTAGCCAACGAACCTTAACGACAAGAGGATTACTGTCGATAAGCTTCTTGGAATGGCTTTGGCTGTGCACCTTGGACAGAAATGCCATACTGAAGTCGTTGCCAAGGTGCTAGAGCTTTTCGCCATCCTCTTAGAGCTGCCCGAGGGCAGCTCCTTTGTGATCACCAGTAGGACGTGGAGGAAGTGGAGGTTCATGATGCATGCATCATGTGGCTCGATTTCTCGAATACAACAAACTCGTTGAGGGCATGTATGCTGCGCACCATACTGACTCAGGCTCAATCGCTTTGCTCTTTCGACAGCCGGGTTACCGTCTGCAGAGACTCAGCAGTGCGGGACTGGAATTGGGCAAGCCATCAGATGGAACGATTACCGTGAACACCTTTGAAATCCTGACAGCGTTGACGTGTGGACTGGTCACCTGGGAATCTAGCATCTACCAACTGCACGCTCCTCCCCAAGCATCAAGCCCAATGTGACCGTCTAGGGATTTTGTATTTTGCTAAGTGTATGGATAGCATAGTAAATTCTTCGTCTTCGGTTTTGTTGACGTATGATCAGGTTAAAAATCACGTTCTTCTCGACACGATAACAATAGTCCGCTGCTCGAGCTTCTCGGCAAGAAATCGAACGGCAGCTGGGGCAGTACCTCACCATGGGCGAATGGATCACGGTTCGCCAACAACAGCAGTAGAGAAAGACCAAGGGAACAAACTTCACCGACAAGAGCAGAGAAATTTAGGATAAAGACCACGTCCAGGTCCTTATTGGTCTTCATGCTCAGCTTCACAACTGGAAATTCTGGCGGTCTTGCTATACATTTCCCCATCCCCAGCCCTGTGGCGGAAAGTTTAGCTCTACCACGTATCACATCATTTCTGAGTTATCAGCCAAGGAACGTAAATTCGGAACTGGAGATGCGCGCCATATCCTCGCCAGTGGAATTCATGGTCTATCTATTCGCGAGGTTCTCTGGGAATTATGCCTCACGACCTGCTGGAGCGTCATTCTGACCGAAGCTCGTCCCTATGTGAACCCTCAACCTCGACACTCTTATTCACGCTCTGCTTGCTCGGTGGTACATCCAATGCAGGGTTTTTTTCGAAGAAGTTCACTGGCTTCAATCCAACTCTCAAGATCTCCACGGGCATGACTGGCCAATCCTCAGGCCTTGGCACGTGAGTAAGCCCGAAAACACACCAGACCACACCTTCACCCTGTGCAAGTTTTCCATTGCGAGAAGCCCAGGTACGTACGCCGGACCCTCCGGTATGTTGCCAAGGGAAGTCTCCCGCAGGATACAGCTCATCTTCGTTACCCTTGGTGAAAAAGAAGTGGTGGTCTGCAAATTCGGCCCGGATACCATGCATCGATCCTGGGTCAGCCAACTGCAGCTGCGTCGGGGGAACGACCACTTTGTAGCCAGGCGCCTTATGTGACACAGCGTTCTTGCGAGACGGGTTGACCATTTTGACTGCGCGATTGAGGCTAGCATCAAGATCGAGGAAGGATTCTCTCTCGATCGTAGTCGACTGTACCCCAAATGCGACGCCATAGGGGTTAGACAAGGCGTTTCTGTCATGAGCTTTAACGTCGTCATACACAATTGCACTCTCGTTGTAGCCATCGATGGCAGGGTCGAGACGAAGACAAAATAAGTGCTGATGAATAGGAGCCATGACACCCGGTGACACCATGGTCCCGTAGCTAATATCATGCTCCACATTCTGGTCGGCTGGAACGAGAGACATGATTCCTGTGGCTCGCACTTCGTAATGGATGTTTGCAGCCGTGTCAAATATCCACTGGAGGATGTACTCATAGTTGGAAATGGTCATAATCTACTCAAAGTCTGTCAGCTTCAACTGCGTTCCGGTAAGGTCTGACGTACAGTTTGGACCACTAGTTCACGGTTTCTCGTAACTTCAGCCCGGCCTGTGCGGTAGTTTGAGTGTTTCCAGCCAATACCGTTGTCGACTTCATGCATGCAAATCGCATTTTTCAGCAGAAAGGGCTTGCCCTCGTGGTCGTTCATCCATCTGTCGAAGTATCGAATGCATCCGAGACAATCACAGCCAAGCTCCAGATTGTTCGCAGTACAGCCTGCACCACCCTCCCCAAGATCGTAGGCACTCTTTCGATGATACGGTACCCGTGGGTCACCATATGGAACTGTCATTTCGGCCAAAGACAGTCGATAAAACGTGGGACGGCCGTCGTATGTCACATTACGCAAGACCACGCCTTCACGCCAATTAAAGTCGAGATGAAAGCGCCATTTCTGCCACTCAACAACCTCGTTCTCGAACACGCGGAAACTAACACCCTCCGGTTGGCTAATGATGATTGGCTTGAGATCGTTCCTGAGCTTGGACTGCAAGTCAGAGGCATACTCTGCGTCTGGGTTGCGCTGCCATGTTCGCTTGGACGCGACTTCGTTGTCGACAAAGACTTCGTCGGGCGTCATTGGTAATCTGTCGATCCGGACGACTTTCATGGTCAAGTCGTCAACCACGACTGAGAAGTCAAGGGGATGAGCAAAATGGTTGGACGAGGGATGCTGCCGTGACACTGGGTCTAGTGATTTGAGGAACATCCAGACTTGGTACTGGCGGTTCTCAGGAGTCATACTCTCGGTACCATATGGCCAAGGTTCGGGTTGGACCACAGCACCTTCAGGAAGCTGGAGCCTAGCAATCTCAGCCTTAACAAGAGGATCACACATGACTATGTCCTCAAGCCGATGCATATCGATATTCGTGGCCGGTGGGAAAGTCGTCGCACCCAAGTTGCGAGCCTTGAAGATCTCGCCGCTCGAAGGCTCAACAATATCCTCAAAGACAGTGGGCTCCCCTCTAATCTGGTAAGAGACGTACGTACGCCTTACTGGGGCTGGACCCTTGCCTTGAATGAATTTGACACATTGTGCACGAGCAGGCTCCTTGATACCGATGGACCGGAATACAATGTCTCTATTAGGATGTTTACGGCGGATAATGTCGCTCGTGAATTGCACCTCGTCCGGTTGCAGGCTGAGAAAAGGGTGGCGAGCCGCCATCGCAGACAGGTTGACCGGGACTGTGGGAGCTGATTTACCCATGTTGCGTTGGGAAGAGACAAAGTCCGGTGAGATCCAACCGACCGAGTTCTGGTGAGGATGTTTGACGTTGGTATGTGCTTCTTTGTTCGATTTTCCAAATATTGAGTTTCACGGGTGAAAGCGCTGTCTATGTCTCAACAGCGTGGGACACGGCCCGCCACACCACCAGTACTCGTATTCAAGTTTCTTGCTGGTCCTGTATATCTAGGGTCGCTTCAATATGTCGACGAGGTCACATCAAGATACGCTCGTCCTAAACTCTCGATTGGTAAATGAACCTGAGGATCTCGCAGACTTGCGGATCCTGGGAAGGGAGAGGGGCCGAAGTATTAATCAGCTTTGTTTTCAATAGTCCGGCCCTTCTTACTAACCCGATGAATACTACTGAAACTTGCCCCCCCCCCCAGCAACAATTCGGATACGGACTATCATTTCAACTATTAATCATCAACTCTACAGAATCCAAGGTTCATTACTTCCTGGTATCAAGCTACGTAGATATAGAATTCGTCTATAGGCCTTGACCAGTCTGGACTCGACTTAGTCCCTCAAACCAGACACAGATGTTGACGGCTCAAAGCTTCACGACAACCGAGTTGGTCGCTGGCTTTTCTTCCTCCTCATTCCAAATGTTGATATCCCACTTCGGTTTGTCTGTACATCATCAGTTAGGTGGTCACAAGTTACAAAGTGTGCAGGATTCGGGCACTCACAAGTCACAGGAATGTTGAACCGCTTAGGCTCCTTCTCACCAATCTCGTTGATAGCTTTCACATCCTCTTCCGAGATTTTGATCTCTTGGAAGTTCTGGGCGATGCGAGAAGGTGTTACAGACTTGGGAATCACACTGTGGCCGCCGGTCTGGGACCATGCAAGGACAACCTGAGCGCCGGTAGCGTTGTACTTCTCGGCAATCTTGGTCACCACAGGGTGGGTGATGAGCAACGGAAGACCGAAGCTATTGTTGCCAAATGCACTGCTTCGTGTTAGGGATCCATTTCAGGGCCAGTCAAATTCCAGGTGGGCCAAAAGCGTTTGCCGCAGGGGTCATTTAGCTACTTACGAATATGCCGTGATGTGTATGTTCTTCTCCTTGGCGTAAGGGATGAGCTTGTCGTTCTGCAGGAGCCTGGGGTGTCTCTCAATCTGGTTGACGGCGGGAACGACGCCCGTCGCCTCGATGATCGCCTCGAGGTGCTCCACCGTGAAGTTTGAGACACCGACATTTCTGGCCTTCGACTTGGGCAGAGCGATCATGGCCTTCCAAGTATCGACGAGAGAGACGCCGTTGTCGAGCTGGACCTCGTCTGGCTTGTCTGCGGACTTGGGGAATAAGGTATCGCCCACTTGACCGACAAGGGGAAAGGCAACGGGCCAATGGATAAGGTAGAGATCGAGGTAGTCAAGCTTCAGCTCCGCGAGTGTATCATCAAGCGCCTTTTCGACATTCTCCGGTCGGTGGGCGTTGTTCCACAGCTTGGAGGTAATGAACAAGTCCTCACGCTTAATGCCAAAGTCTTTCAGGCCCTTGTGAAGGCCCTCTGCCACCTCCTTTTGGTTCTCGTAGATCTTCGCCAAATCCAAGTGCTTGTAGCCAGCTTTCAGGGCCTCGTAGATGCCAGTGGAAACTTCACCGGGTGCGGATTGCCAGGTACCATACCCGAGGGTCCTGTTCATCGACAAGATCATGTAAGCCCCATGCATGTGTAGGACAGCTTCTCACGACTTATACAGAGTATCCAGTAGACTAGTGCGGAGTGAATAGAGAAGGGGAGCCTTACGGAATCTCCTGCCCAGAGCTGAGCTTTGCCTTGGTCCCAAAAGACATTCTGATATGGTTTTGACTTTGCTATGGTACTGATTGGCGAGAGCAATAGAATGCGGCTGCTTCTTAAGATATTCTGTGATGGGGAGCTTCACGAGGGGCATGGGATCGATTTTATAGCTCAAGTGAGGAGTAGCTCCGGTGACGGCATTCTGGTGACATTGGACAGTTCCACAATAATTATGCGATTTGCCCCTCCTTCTACTGCCGCCTGGACGACCCACAGTTCCCTCCTGCCGGCTGCCCTTCCGCTCATGAATGAGGCTCTCAGGCTCTGTCGACTACACCTACTGGATTCGACAAGACTCGAAAGTTCTGTCGAATCTTGGATTGGCTAGCATAACTTGGCATAGACTGCCGGGTGATTTTGGCCCGAATTCTCCACCACTCATCTATTTATCCGGCGGATAATTGCAATGCGGCCTGGCCTGGTCGACCTGGTCGACCTGGTTGACAAGCTTTCCGCTTCGTAGAATGGGACTGGGTTCGGTTTGTTTGATAGCATGTGGTCGGTCTTGACTACATTTGCACTCTAGTGGCTATGGATCTCATCCACACTCCCACTATACACGTCCCCTACTACTTGTTCATTCTACAGCCATATCCATTCAGCTTACAAGCAAGTAACGCATGCGTTGCCTTCCTGGCCCTTGCAGTCGCACATCATATCAGATCCCCGTGGCTCAGTTGACAGAGCGACGTGTGTGTACTCTCCAAGTGCTGCACGGCACAATGACCTTTAATTCCGACCTATGTAGACGCCAAATTTCGGATGAACTCCACCAAAACAAGGCTTGCGTTGTATCCTTCTTTCGTACCCCTTTTCTTTCTCATTTTGTTTGGAGAGGGGGGGGGGTGCGAGGGGTTTGATGACAATTGTTTAAGTAGCTGCGAATGCGCTGGTATGCGAGCTATCAGTAAAGGCTAAAGCATAGATGGTAGAAGGACGATGCAATCTGGAAAGTCCTTTTATTCATATCTGCCGCTTACAGCCCTGCCACCTTTGATCCCTTACATGCCCATGCCAATCCCGCGATTTTTGGTTTACACGTTTTGGTTTACTTGATTTACCGGCATCGCCCAAATACAAGAAATTTCGTATACACAAGGCAGTCCAAACATATCCTTAAGATGCCAAGTTACCAAGAAGCAGAGAGACATATGAAAATGAAGAACATGAAGACGAAAGCCTTTCTGTAAAACCAAGCAGGAGACGTGCTAAGCTCCTTTATCATGGTACCAAACGCCATTGCTAGACTGAGCAAATCCGTCAGGTTTCAAATTACCATCCGCAACACTCAGTTCCAACTCTGCTCCCGACTTCACAACATCCAGTGCAGCAATACGCAGTCTCGGCTGAGCCATGTTCAGTTTCAGACTCTCGATTTAGACCTGCACCAATGTAACGCCGCGCTGAGCCTATGGAATGTGATGACAATTTTGCAAAGGAAATATAAATCTCAATATGACACAAAGAAAAAGGTCTTTGCTTCGTGCAGTCTGGTGTCATGCTTCCCCTCGTCTCCTGATCTGTGCATTCATTGAGAACAACACCACTCCCCAAGAAGTCACCTTCATTGTCTTCGGCGATTCGTTGTCATGCCTTGATTACATGCTTCATGCCCGTGTTCGAAGTCGATTTCTTACCGACCCGAACAGGCTCGCGAGTCAGGGCGTCGCCTCGGTAGTCTCGATGATCACGCCAGGGTCCTTATCTGATGGTTTAGGCGTTGATTCCTCATCTCGATTTGTCGCCTCTGCAGGCGGCGTGGTTGGCGGTGGTCGTGGTGTCTCTTCCACGTCAGCGTCATCGACCTCTCCACAGATTCGTGGTGGCGTATGGATGATGACCGTCTTATCCTCCTCCGGGTCATCTTTGGTGATGATTGGACCGGGACTCAAACTCATCCCACCAGCGTGCAAATCTGGAGGCAACAAGCTCGGCCCTGACAGTGGCGAGTGCTCTTGTGAGCCTTTCTCATTGCTGGGGGTGGTCAGGACCGCGGTTCCGGGCTCGGAAATGCTCGCACCTTCCGACGCAGGTACGTTCATGCTGTCATGGCTGTTGGCGCGCATCATCTCGATGCCGAGCTTCGACGACGGGAGCACCGACTTGCTGCGATAATGCTGACTTGAAGCCTGTGCGGAGGTGATTGGCCCGATACCGACGGGCTTACCACCCATGCCAAGGCCAAGTTCGTCGTCTTCGTCGTCTGCGGAGTCGATGCTCGACATGCTGCCTTCGAGACGGCGTTTCTCCATAAGCTCACGCTTGGCTCGCAACTTTTCAAATGATCGACGAAGTTGCGGTGAAGCCGTGGGCGCTGCCACACTTTCATGTTCAGTCTTTGCAGGCGCACTATGCAGTGCAGGAGGCGCCGTCTCCTTCGGTATGTCGTTCGAGCTCAATAAATGCTCCTCCTCCGGTAGACCGATGCCCAAGCCTTGATCCTCCCAATCGCCGGTGGCTTTATGACTGATCACGACAGGAATGTCATCAGCAGACTGTGACTCTGAGTCGCCAAAAACACTAGAGATCGAGTCCTCACGGCTAGAGCCACGGAAGCTACTACCAGTGCGCATTGCAAAACCAGCAGACGACGTACCACTGGTGGGACTATCCTCCAGTTTCAGACTCTCTTGTCTCAAGCTCGATGGTGCCGGATGAGCCATAGCCAGAGACATTGAAGTATTTTGGACGGGTGAGGCAGTCTTCCATTGGCAGAAGTGGGTGAGCACCTCGGTCAGCTTGGATGAACTGATCGGTTTCTCGATTAACGAGTCGAAGTAGTGCGGTGCTTGTAGCTCCTTCAGGTAGGCGGTGATAGCGACAAGTGGTGTGTGCGAGTTTGCATTCTTGGTCTCGCGGATCATCTTGGCGACGTCGGCGCCAATGATTTGTGGCAATTTAAATTCCATGAAAATGATATCAAATTTGATGTCACTCATGGCGTAACGGACCGCTTCGGGACCCGTAGAAGCGGATATCGTGCGACAACGAAGCTTTTCAAGTAGCTTCTCCATGACCATCCGCGAGACAGGATGATCCTCACAGATGAGAACATCCAGCGCTCGGAATGTCGGAGTATCGCAGGCGATCTGCGACATGCGCCTCGAGCTCTGGCGCCGCCGTTGGACTCTCAAAAGAGCCGCATTGGCCTTCTCGCCCTCGTTATCAGACGAAGACGGTGACATGTCAAACACCTGACTGCGCCGGTTCCTGTGCCGAGCGAGAAGGTCCGCAGCCACGGGGCTCCCCTCTTGAGAGCCAACAGTAAGCGATCTGGACCGGTTGGCGGAGCCGCTCTCCTGCCGGGGTGAAGACAATGACTTCTGCGGTGACACAAGTGACAGGGGTGGCGGGGCGGAACCGCGGCCCTTGACTGGAGATGCCGCCGCCGAACTGGCTGCTTTCTGCAGGCTTGGCGGAACCCGCGACGTCACCTCGGGTACGAGACTGCCTGTTTGAAGTGAGTTCACAGAGCTTGCATGTTGGGACAGGCTAGAAGAAGTGCTTGAGGCCTTACGTCTTCCCTCTTGTCCAGCAATGAACGATACGAGAAGAGGCGACGATGGCTGAGAGGCTCGGTTCGGTGAGGAATGAGAGTTACTAGCGCCAGACGGTGATTGAGGTCGTTGAGAGGCTTTGGCTGTGGACAAGGTCCTCTGAACGCCTGGATTTCCAAGAATTGGGCTTCCCTCGAGCCCTGCCGACCCACCAGGCGAGGTGACCTGGCTCATGCTACCAGGGCTGATGACAGTCGGATTCTTATTTTGGGCTGCGAGAGCTTCAGCACGGAGCTTTTGTATAACATCCTTGTTTGCCTTGTCTAGCACGGGTAGGTTTTTGTAAGCAAAACTGCCGAAATCATCGTTGACGGTAGGTTCGCTCAACCTCCTGCTTTTGAGATCTCGAACATGCGGAGGTATGTGAAGTGGCATAAGTCCTCGCTTGATCGAATTGACTTGAGAACGGACCCGGGACAGAGCGTCGTGAGGTCGGTCCGGATAGTCCGCGGCAGGTGCAGATACAGGAGGCGACATTTGATCTTCCATCTCTTCTGCAAACGATTGAAGCGTGGCTCCGCGGGCATCGAAATATTCCGTATCCTCAAGATTCTCAGGCTGAGGTACGAATTGAGCATCGTCTTCCAAAAGCGTCTCCCAATTCATTCCTTGGAGCCAAAGATGACTCCTAATTTCCTCCCCACCAGATGCAAATTTGCCGTCCTTGTTGCAGCCCAAACGTTCCTTGGGATCCAAACACAGAAGTTTGTTGATTAGATCCTTCGCCTCAAGAGACACTTCGTCTTGGTCCTCAGGAGGCCAATGAAGTCTCCGTGCGAGGATATTCTCGAATACCTGTTCGGGCTCGCTGGCATGAAATGGAGGGATGCCATAGAGAAACTCGTACAGAATGCAGCCAACTGACCACCAATCACTGGTTTCGTCTTGTGGCTCTCCACGAATTGTTTCAGGAGCGAGGTAGTCCGGTGTACCGACGAATCGACGATTTGTATCTTCTGGGTCAAACAATGCCCAATTCGGCGGAGGCATGGGGGGTTGGGGAGGTGTGCCTTTCCCTGGTTCCGTGCTGCTCTGCGTGCTGGTCGTGCTTGTCTGTCTGAGGGAGCCCATGTCTGGGGATGGACTGCCCCCCTCGCTGCCCTCGTTGGGTGAAGTGACAGTGTGTGAGACTGAGCTGTGCTGGCTGTCATTGAGGGAGAAACTGCCCAGCATGTGCGTCAACGTCTCGCTACCGCCACTATCGCTGCGGTGACTGCTAGATATACGGCGAGGCTCGTGATGAGCAGGACCCAAGCTGAAGTATGACGGCTGTCCTATTCCGTGACCGAAATCACTTGGCGTCATTTGGGGGGTCGAAGCTGGCGAGTGATGTGGCTGGTGGACATCAAGAGAAGTTGAACGGGATGCTGAAGAGCCAATTGACAGTGATCTAGCAAAAGGCCCTGATTTCAATAAGTCGGGCGCGGGCTCGGTTGCTCCTGGGTGCAGAGCCCTTGTTTGCCGACCGACGAGTCCCATACGAGACAGACCAAAGTCTGTGAGCTTCAGATGGCCCTTCTGGTCAATGAGAAGGTTATCAGGCTTTAAGTCTCGATGTACGATGCCCCGGCTGTGCAGATGCTCGACGCCCAGCACCACCTCGCCCAAATACTTTTTGACCCAGTCTTCAGGAAGGCCACCAAGGACTTTGATCAAAGAGGCACAGTCGCCACCGTTCAGGTATTCCATCACCAGGTACAGATAGTCTTTGCTGGAGAAAGTCCAGTACAGCTTGGCAACGAAGTCGCTTTCACCCTGCCACATCATGATGGCGCGCTCAGCCTTAACGTTGGTGACCTGGTTTTTGGCAACCATGTCCGCTTTTTTGAGCACCTTTATGGCAAAGTATTCTCCAGTCGATTTCTTCTTGGACAGATACACACTACCAAAAGCACCTTTGCTGATCGGTTTGATAACCTCGAAATCTTTGATAGATGGTGGAACAGCGCGAGCCATGGGCGGTGCACCGATCCCGCTGAGACGCGGCGAGGGTGGCAATCGTACATTCTCGCCAGTTGATGTTGATATTGCTGCTGAGGATTGTCTCCGGTGGTGGTGGTGGTGATGGTGGTGGTGATGCTGGGAAGCAGAGATAGGCGAGTTGAACTCGCTGTTTGCGAGCTTTGGTGATGGTTCCGGAGATCCATAACCTTCCGGAAACCCAAGGTTTCTCGGTTTGGTGATTCGCAGGGGCGAAGAAGGTTGTTGGTGAGGAGAAACTCGAGAGGGCGATTCTTGACGTCTTGGCGAAATAGTGCCCGGAAGAATCCAGCTCCGTCGGTTGTGGTTGTGAGATCGAGAGCTTGCTTGTCGCCGCAGGTCACCAAATTCGGAAATTGGCGATTCCGTACGGATAGGGGCCCGCGAAGCCACCGAGGACGACCTGACGCTCGCTTCGCTTTCAGCTACGTCACTCTCAAGCAAGATGGAATCTTGGCGTGAATCCCTCGAACTCTGCCCGAGGATGCTTGCAATACCGTGGTGAGATCGCGGCGTCGGGCATTCTCTTGGGCTGCTAGATCTCGTTGAGCCAAAAGCCGACGAAAATTGCCGCTTGTCTCGATCATCTTCAAGGTTGGCCTTCTCGAGAGCCAGTGCAAGGGAATTTTCAGGGTCGAAAGAACCCGAGAAGATTCCCTCTTCATCTGGGACGTCGTCTGGTACAGGAGTGGCCTCGACGTCTTCCTCTACCGGTGCCTCGTCCTCCTCCTTCATTCCGCACTCCATATCCGACTCGGACGAATCACTCAGTCGTCCAGCAGCGATGCGAGCAGCTCGGTCTATCGCGTCATCGATGCAGTCCTGGACCTTGATTGCAAACTCGACGCGAATGCGCTCGGCATACTCGATGACCTTCCTGTGGCGAAAGACGGCGTCAACTTTGGCCTTTGCTATCCTTTCCGTATCGGCACACAGAAGGGCCAAGCCCTGTTCTTGTTCCAGTGTGTTGTTGCTCGGCGACTGCCATTGCATGACTTGGGATATTCGGGACTCTGACTGTGGTGATTGGGTGCGAAACTCGCCGGGATTGTGGGCGGAGGAATCTTTGATGGCGGGCGTACTGATTTCCATAGACGTGTCGCAGAGATCTAGTAACAGCTCGACGATCCTAGCTTGCGGTCGCCGGACTGCGAACGATCTTGCTCTCGCATGACCAAAGCCCGACGATCTTTCTCGAGAGCGAGCTCCGGTTGTGGTGGGGGACGCGGTGCCGGGAGACGAGGAGGTGGAGGCAGGTGGGCCAATGGGCATTCCCTTATATTCGGCGAGCGGTAGTGTTTGTTGTTCGCCCGATAGTGAGCGGCTTTTGCGAACTTCGAGAGCATCAAGAACCTTGACGATAGCATGCCGATGCTCGGCCAAACTCTCCTGAGCCAATTGGACCTCCATTTCGGCCTGATGTTCTTGTAGACACAAATCCGTGTGCTTTTCAAACCACCAACCAGGAATCTGGCGCTCGCAAATTCGACAGAGGACGGAAGAGGGGGGTTCTTGATAGGCGGGATCATCAATGCTTGTATCGGCCAGGTGTGTCAAGAAGCCGGCGAGGACCTGAGCACCTGAGCCCAGAGAGTCGACCAGCTCGGGGTCCATCTCGATTTTGATCTCTCTCGGGGCTACCCAGGGGCGAATCATCCACATGACCTGAGTTGTTCTCATCAGCCTCCTGTCACAGGGTGTTGGGTCTAGAAACTTACATGGCTTTCCCCGCCCGTGTCGTGGACCATGATGCCCTGAGCCTCCAGATCGACCACCTGGGGTTCCCCCTCTGCCTTGGGCGCTTGATCCTCTTCGGCTTCTGGCTGATCTTGTGGCCCTGTGGGGGTCTCGTTCTCGTCGTCTGTTTCCTGCGATACATATGCATCGTGCCCAGGAACAAGCAGTTTGGACAGCGGACCGAGTCTGACAGAGAATCGGATGAATTGGCTCCTGGAGTCGTCACCTTGGAGCGATTGGACGACGTCTGTAAAAATGCTTGTGGGCTCGCTGACGACAACATCGGAGATGTGCTTGTCTTTGAGGTCGTCTGGTTGGGTCCCAATGACGTCGATCCAGGAGGGACTGACCCATCGGATGGTACCGTCCAGGTTGAGGTCGACAATGACATTGAGGGTCTGTTCGGCAGCTTCCTTGAGATCTTCCCTCTCTTCCCGGATGTCTTGGCTGAAGGTCCTTTCCATAGCGCCGGCCGTCTGGGCACGCAGCGAGGTCACGGCCGGCGGAGCCAGCTTGGTCGGATCTGTAGCCATCTAGGGCGGACTGAGGACAGAACCGACCTGAACGAGGTCATCGGTGGTTATGTGACAGGACCAGAGGGCTCTGATTCGTGGAGGGAATGTGTCAACGTCGAATTAGCGTCAAAGGCTCAAGTAAAGGTTCGCCAAGGGCTTGTTAAAGCGTGGGTTGTAGTCGAGCGCATGAACAATTGACGTGTTCCGGCTAGACCAAGTTGCTGAGAAGGGCGAGGTGTCGGTTTGGACCAAGCGGTCGGTCGGAAAGTCTGTTGTTTTTCTGCTTTTCTTCTTGATTTTTATTTTTTGGGAGGGGTGGTTGTCTTTCACGCTTGTTCCGAGTTTTCCTTTCCAACCCTGGTGGCAGTTGCAGTGCGTCAGAGAAGAACCGAGATGCTGCTCGCGAATTGGAGATAAGAGACTGGCGGGTCTGATCTCGCTGACCCCCCAGGCCCGAAGAGCAGCTACATAGACGAGCCTGTGTTGACGCGAGACATAGCTGGTGTTGTCGTGAAAGTCTCTGGGTCTCCTGTGGTTGGTGGAGGTGGGATGTCGAGATAAGAAGGCAAGGACCAGCCAGCGAGAACGAGGCGAGGAAAAGGGTCGTCAATGTGTCGCGTAAGCGTGAGGTCGTGATCGGGACGTGATGTTGGTATGATGTACGATGATGGATGGGATGCACGCTGTGAGCTGGCAGTGCTCGCGGGTGAGCGCAGACTTGGTCGCGTGGAGAGATGTTTGGGGTGGGGGAAATGGAATGAGGACAATACGGGCGGGCGGGCAAGCGCGAAGTGAGGTGTCGTCGGAACGAGGAGGTGGTTTGGTAAGGATGGGACGGATCTCCAACAAAGAGTCAGTCGGATCTGCAGGTGGACGACGGACGGCGTTAGCAGCTACCAGGCGTGTTCGGCACTGCAATACATACCTAGGTAGTACACAGGATGCAGTACTGCGTACTTGAGGTGTGACGGGGATTGATCGCACGGTGGAGACGCTGCACGCTACACTGTACAATGTACGTACGATATACGCAGGATTGCCTGACGCGGCCAGTAAGTGTCCCAGCAGCGGGCGAGCGGATTGATGGATTGGATGGGGTGTGAACAGGTGGAACGGGCGCCGACGGGGAGGCTGGCCTCGTGGAGCCGGGGGTGTGGGGGGCACCCCGGG
>JAPEVC010000423.1:0-14916 GCA_027946555.1 Gnomoniopsis sp. IMI 355080 | reverse complement strand
GTGGGAGGGAGTGGCGTTGTGAGGGTGTAGAGAAATTGGGTGAGAGAAGCTTACCATTCACAAGCGAGAACGACGGTGCCCTTCTTGATCTTAACACCGCGATACTCATCGTCCCTCTCAGCTTGATGAGGAACACCTACGCAACAGAAAAACGCACAGTCAGCAATAGATCCTCCCGACTAGCCAACACTGCTGAGACCAAGAAAACTTACCCAGCGGAGTACCGGACCTCCACCTGGTCGTCTCCTTCAAGCAAGCCCTCACAATAGGCATGTTCGGCGAGTCCGCGATAGTCGGCATCCGGTCACCACAGACACGATCAATCTCCTCCTGCGCCTTGCGCTGCCACTCCGGCGTCAGCGCCATAGCCTGCAAGAAGAACTTGAGCGGTCCCGAAATCGTAACCACGCCCACAAGATTGAAGAACCCAATCGTGCAAGCCGCAAACTCCTCCTCGTCCTGAGTCTGCTCGAGACCACCCTTTTGCTCCCGCGAGACCTGCTCAATGTAGCGGTACGCCCACGTATCGCTAGGCAGCTGGCCTTTGACGAACTTTTGCTTGGCCACACGGTAGTTGTTGGTCCACCAGGCACGCTGGGCCGTCTCGCGCTTCTTCTCAAAGGACTTCCACACGTTGAAGCGCTCGGGGATGTGCCAGAGGGGCGTCGCGACGTTGACGATGGGGCCGGAGATGGACATGCAGTGCAGCGTGCCGTCGGCAGATTCGCCGTTCCATTTACCCTGTGAGGCCTCGTCCCAGGCGAGCCGGGACATGATGCGCCCGCAGTGCTCCCGCGAGTGGTCAATGAAGCGCACCGGGTCCGTCATCAACATCATCAGGTATCGCTTCGTCTCGGCCTCGATATGCCCGTAGAAATGGTGCCTGTGGGCCTCGGCCATGGCCGCGTGGACCCATTTGCGTTGTCTTGTCCAGTTGTCTGAGGCATTTGGTTAGCATCCTCGAAACTATCCATGGTTTGAACTTGATGTGGCACCTACCGGTGCGGTCCATCAAGGCGAGGTATTGGATGCCATGCTTGTGGTTGATCAGCGCCCTAATCTGAGGCCGGCCCGAGTATATGTGCCCTCTCTTGACAAGAAGCTCTTCTGCGATCTGCTCGTCTGACACGATGATGAATGTCTGGTCGATCATGCTTGTCTGATAGATGGGGCCATGAATATCTGCCCACTCCTTGAACTTCAACCACAAGCCAAACCTGTCTAAGTCATGGACCCTGCCCACCAGAGGTAATTGTAGTGGGCCAGGGAACTTGGCCTCAGTAGAACCCTTCTTGTTGCTCCATCTTAAGAGCTGACTTATTGCAGACAGGAGCAGACTCGGTACTGCAAAGTACAAAAATACTAACGGAATTTCGAAAGCCATGATGTGAGATGAGTCTCCGCGTGGCTGCCAAGGCTCGAGGGATGGGCAGAAGGCTGAGACTTATAGAAACGACGGGCTAGAAAGAGAGGTGGGTCTGGGTCATCGATCTTCGTCTGGGTATGTCTATTTATACGAAGCCACACAGGACTCAAGGTTTGATGGACGGCCGCCCTACGTCTGCAGTGTATCCGGCCTAACAGACGCGCGGACATCTTGTCAGAAGTCTCCCTAAAGCAGCCCCTACTTCCATAGACTCCTTCACCTACACACCCCACACCACGAGCCGGATTGCCGCCATTTCTACTCCAAGGCTGGCCGAAGTAGCTTAGGGACTTGGACTTGGTTAAGTAGCATAACCGAGCGGTGCTATCATTTGTTATTTTCGGGATGTACATGGACTTGGCCGTGATAGTGCGAAGTGACGGTACTTGGCATCCGCGACCTTGTTTAGCTAGTAACAGGTACGGGTCGCCAGATAGCAGTGAGCCAGTGCCCGTGGGGCTGAGACATGAAGGGTGTGTGCCAGGCTCCTCACACGGTGGTAGAATATTTCGAATCACTAGCCGCAGGATGACCGGCAGCCCTGGTGACATGTATTTTCAGCAACACGAGGGGTGTTTCGACACAATCTGCAAAACTTCGCGGATCGATAGACGGACACTTGACGACAATCGTACTTCAAAAAGTTTTTGATAAAATTAGACGAACAGTGCGTGTACGCTAAAACTTCAAACTTCAAGGCGCTATATTGAAGCAACCATTGCCACAGTCGTAGCGCCCGGGCCAAATTTGGTCTGGGGTAGGGGTCTTCGGGACCGTGTAAACTTTCTGATTAGGATATCTTGACGGGCGTGAAGCCCTACTGGGGCAACAGACCTCACGACATCGTGTAATTCTCAATTTGCTTGCTTGTGAAATGATTGCGCAAGGTGATGTTGGGGGATGTCCGTAAGTCTCACTTCTCATGCCGGAGATCGACGGCCCTGCATGATTCGGCCCGGCCTGCTGGGGCAGATTGATGAGTGAGATGGGGCGGGATGGGGGCCACTGATCGGCGACCACGGCCAAAGATAAATATGTAGCTGAATGTTCCCCGAGGAAAGCCCCGGCCAGTATCAGCACTTGCTCGAAGCTCGAGGCGAACGGACGAGATCAAACCGGCTTTCGATGACATCTTCCAGTGGTTCTACCCAGAGGCGCACTCGGATGTCGGAGGAATGCTGGGTTGCGCGCTGCCGAGTGTTCGCGCACAGGATACTCTCCCTTCTTCGCATGCGATGTTTCATAGATCGAAGCGGCACGCTCAGAGGCGTGAGTTGGATCGTCGCTGAGGCATGGTGAGTTGTGACCATCATTGACAGGATTGAGTTGGGCCGGACTCGTGTTCACATCAGTCCGGTGTTTCTGGGGTGGAAAGCTCCGTTTGAGAGTTTCTCAGCCGCAATCAATAAAAAAATCTCCGGGCGGCTGCTATTGTCTCGGTGTAAGCGGCGCAAAGAAGAGTCTAGCATCTGCCAACGCCGAAGCGTGCATTAGGGTTGGCGTTAGTCGGGGGTGAACCGGGTGACATTGACACAGGCAGTGTCGATATATCGGTCGCTTCTTAGTCGATGCAAAACTCCTTTGTTCTCTACAGTACCATAACTGTCCGACCCAGCCGACTGGGAGCCCTAAAAGATGCTTATTTGTCGTTTTGTGTTTCAAACGGCTCTCGAGTGGTAGAAGACATGTGCTGCAACTGTTTCTTTAATTAGGTTGTCGGCCTGTTTCACCCTAGAGAAGGCTGACTACCTGTACCCGCCGAGGATTCCATAAGGTACCGTACTCAAGAGGCCGTCTATCGAAAACCCATGAAAACATTCCTGCTGCCAAAGTTTGAGCCTGAAGAAACTTCAGCACATGCTTTGTGTAGAGTCACGGCGCAGAAAATAGTCCATTGGGGTGTTCCCTCCGGGCTTCAAGGGTCGGCAATAATAGCGAACGCGTAAGTATGGGCGAAGTCCCGGCCTGAATAAAATGAAAATAAAACTTCAAAAGTGATTGGAGTTTACCGGAAGTCGTCGATTCTTGTGAAAGTGTTGATTGATTAGGGTGAGGATGAATGGCGGATTCGACTTGGTGATTTTGTTTGGGCCCAAAGTTCCATATGATTTTGTGTTAGTCAGCAGGCCAAGAGAACGGCACCCCGCCACGGAGGAAGGGGAGCTTTGGGGAGCTCGGCAAGCATGTGCAGGCAGGCAGGCAAGCCACTGCAGCCTCGTTTTGTTGGTGGCATGGAATGAGGTCATTTTCACCGCTCCAGTTCTTTGCAGCTTGAGCTTCACCTCCAGCGTCCTCCGCGGCGAGGACTGTGCTTCTGGTCGTCATGTCCTCGTGAGTGCAATACACCATCCTGCTACGGTCGCTCACCATTATCCGTGGTCTTTGCACACCCGCTGACTGAGCCATGACGTCCAGCACCAACCAGTTGTCGCTTCCTTTTCGGAAGTCAACGTCGCTGTCGCTGTCCACCGCCATCCGCCAGTACATCTCCAAGAAATATGATCAGCACCCTGACATGTTCCGTCATGACCTCGAGGTCATCGACGCCCTCCGCAGAGATGCGACAAACGTTCGCGAGGCCCACGCTAGCGGCGTCAAGAAGCTGCAGGCCTACGCCGCCCAGCTTGTCTGGATATCGGGCAAGTTCCCGATCGATGTATGCACCCTCCTGCCAAGATGTGGCCTCCAGCGAGCCTTGAGAATGGACTAACACCGGTGAACCCTACTGCAGATAGGCGCAGACTTCACGTGGTACCCGGCCATAGGATACAACACCGAGCGGCCCCTCATCCAGAACAACCTGAAGTACGAGCTAATGAGCATCCTCTTTAATCTTGCTGTGCTCTACTCCCAGCTTGCCCTGGCCTCGAATCGCTCTACTACCGAAGGCCTCAAATCAGCTGCTGCAAACTTTAGTTACTCAGCGGGTGTCTTTAAACACATGAAAGATGTCATCCTGCCCGAGCTACGCATGCCGACTCCGCCCGAGGACATGGACGAAAGTACCCTTGAGTCCCTGATGCAGCTGCAGCTTGCCCAAAGCCAGGAGTGTTTCTGGCAGAAGGCCGTGGTGGATGGCTACAAAGACGCTTCGATTTCCAAGGTTGCTGCTAGAGTCAGTGATCTGTACAACCTGTCCGGCGAGGCAGCCATGAAGAGCGAGTCGATCAGCAGTGCCTGGATCCACCATATGAGCGCGAAACATCATCATTTTGCCGCAGCTGCGCAGTACAGAGCTGCATGTGACTGTCTGGAGAAGCGCAAGTACGGCGAAGAGGTGGCCCGGCTGATGGACGCCGTGACATGCGTCAATGAGGGGTTGAAGGAGAGCAGGGGGGGCTACCTGAGCAAGGTTGTACTAGACGATCTAAACGGCCTGAAGAGAAGGGTTGAAGAGGATTTGAAAAGGGCAGAAAAGGATAACGATGTGATTTATCTCAGTAAGTCAAGTAACATGTACTCTGCACAAGAAGACAGCAGTGCTAATTCTTCTAGATCCTGTCCCATCCAAATCGGAGCTGAAGCTCCTCGACCGTGCGAATATGGCGATTGCTCGCGTCCCGCCTGAGGTTGCGAGCCCCACGGAACATTTGGGAGACAAAACCGAATTCGGACCACCACTCTTTGGCAAGCTCGTCCCGTATTCTGTTCATGTGGCAGTGTCGATCTATGAAGAGAGGAGGGATCGTTTGGTCAACCAGAACATTATCCAAGAACTTGAGGTCCTAAACGAGAAGCTCCACGAGATCTTGTCCTCGCTCAACCTGCCTGGCTCACTACAAGCATTGGAGAAGCCGCTCGGGCTACCAGGAACGCTGGTACAGCACGCTGAGGAAATCCGACAAGCCGATGCTCTCAGCCGCGTGCAACGGAGTTTTGCCGACATTGACAAGCTCCGGGCAAGTAATCGTGCCATATTCGACGAGGGCAAATCACTTTTGACGACAGAGGAAGAGGAGGACCAGCGGTTGCGAATGAAGTACGGAACTCAGCGCTGGATGAGACCAGCGAGCAGGGACGATCCTCAAGGTGTCAAGCTATGGAAACAGGCGACGGATGTTGAGGGGTACTTCGCCTCTAGTACATCAAGTGATGGCGTCGTACGAGAGAAATACCTGGCGGTGGAGAGCACCCTTTCCATCCTTGCCGGATCTGACCGCAGTCTTATGGACGCTATTCCACAAAGTAGGAAGACCGAGATTCCGGAGACTATCAAGCCCGCACTCGGCCGACTACGAAGTGCGTATAATGACCTCCAGCGGCTCGAGTCACGACGCAGGCGGCGTGCAGAAGCCCTCCGTGACAAGGCCAAGGCAGACGATATCAGACCCGATATTATGAAAGAGGCGGCGCGACTGGAGAGGGCATATCCAAACACACAGATTGTTCCCGCACATTTTGAGGACTTTTTCGAAAAGCGCCTCGACAGCATGTACGAGGCTGATCTTGCGCTCATCGACAAAGAGGCCGCAGAACAGGACAAGATGCTGTCCGATGTGACACGTACGAATCGCGACTTTGAGTCACAGAAGAAGACTGCAGGTGACAGAGGCACTAGAGAGAGAGAAGCTGCATTGCAGGCGTTGGACAATGCTTACTACAAATACAAGGAGATTGTCAGCAATGTGGAGGTTGGCAGGAAGTTCTACAACGACCTGAGTAAGATCGTGGGCTCTTTCAGGGACCGCTGTCGAGATTGGGTGGGTGCGAGGAGGAAAGACGCCAGAGCAATGGAAGAGTGAGCCCCTATTCTCGTCCTGGGTTTTCGTTGAAGTTGACGCTAACATCACGCAGCGAAATTGCCATGCCGCCCCTTTCATCCCTTTCACTCGGTCAGCAGCAACCACCGCCTCAGTCCAGCTACCAAAGCCCAACAAGCCCACAGCAATTCTACCAATCCAATCCGTCGCCCCTTGCACCTATGTCACCGCCCGCAGAGGCGCGAATTCAATCCTGGGCCCGGGAAGACTACGCACAACCACCTGAGCAACCTCAGCCGAGACCTGTGCCGCCGCTACAGATGTGGAATCCGGAGATGGGCATCAAGTTCGGAGCTCCGCCGACTGCTGGTGGAAATGGCCAGGGAGGTCCTTCTGCCCAAGGCGGACGCGCGCAGAGTGGAACGTGGGACCCTAATTCGCAGATTCGTTTTGGGTAAATGATGTGCAGGAGACGACACATCGGTGCGGGCCTCCATGCATACAGTCTTGCAAAAGGGCCACCACGCTCAGCGTTGGGGGGGGGGGACTTTGATTTTCTCATAGGATGGCATAGCATATAGGCAGGAGTGGATTATCATTACCGTCGAAGATACAACGATACCCATTCGTACATGTCTTGCTGACCGACTTTGTCTACGTCTTTGCTTGTGCACCTACTGCCGCTAACAATCGAATGACAGGGTAGAGTTCTGTGCTAACTCATCTTTAAGTCTGGTGGCCTCGTATGACATCAATGTTGTACCGCACAGAGAGGGCTTGCTGTTGAAGATTTACTGATACGAATCGCGGAAATAAAGATCTTGGACTTGTGCACGTGGAGGATCGCCTCCAGATGCTAGGCTACTTGAGTTCTTCATCAGGGTGCACCTCCGTCCTGAAGTCCGCAGGCAATGAAACCTCCAGCAATGTAAGATCGTCCGAGCAATCCGTCAGCTTGGTCTTGAGATGTGGCGGAAGCACGTAAGCATCACCCTCCGTCAGTGTGTGAGATCCCTGGCCCTCGCCATGCAGTGTGCAAGAGCCTGTCAGCACAAAGGCAAAAAGAATATCCGACGTGTGGCTTGTCACAAGAACACTGCTCTCTGGCGGGCTGCCTTCTTTGATGGGACGAGCAATGTGCACGGCGGCGACACCCTTGGTACCGTGTCCAACACCCGTGTCGCGCGCCTCGAAGCCCGGCAACCGCCAGGGTCTCTCCCACACGGCTTCTGCGGCGAGGCTGTGGACAAAGCGCTGGCCATCCCACTCGCGATCGGGCCGCCTAATGGCGTTGAATGCCTCTGCCTCTGCCTCTGTTGTCGGAAGCGACATTTCGTGATCGATGGTGGTCATGTGCTCAGCAGGCACACCAATCTCGAGGACCTGTAGATTCGCCGACGCCTCGAGGACGCGATGGCGGATCCGCGGCGGCTGGATGACACAGTCGCCGCTCGAGAGGATAAAGGGCGGGCCTTGGTCCTCGTAGACGAGCCGTACCCATCCGTGGAGGCAGTAGATGAGCTGAAAACCCACGTCGTGGAAATGGACCTTGTCGGGGACGGGTCCTGCGTCCGGGATGCGGATGTGCGATGCGATGATGGCGCCGCCTAGACGGCCGGGGATCAGGTCGCGGTAGTGCATGCCAGCCCGGCCGATGATCCAGGGGGCATTGTCTTTGAGGCGACGGGTGAGGAAGGCATGTTGTGTGGTGGGTAAACTCTGGGTGGTGGTGGTGCCACTGCCCGTTGTCGCTTTGGGTGCGTCGACTATTTGCACGCGCGTGCCTGAGGGAGAGGTGAATTCGTGTTTCCCGTCGAATGCACTTTGGGCATCGTCGCATAATAACAGACGAATGATACCGGGGGATGGCGAATCATCATCATCACCACCATCACCATCTCCAGTCATGCTGCTGCTCGTTTTCAGTCTCGTATCAAGGCGCATCCTGATGCCATGGCCCGAGAGGGTGACGACTTGCGGATTGTCGGCCGGGTAGATCTGCTCCATGCGAAAGCCCAAACCCGGCTGCTCGGACGTCCAGAATTCCACATCTTCCGCGATGCCCTTTGAGGGGAGGAGGATCTCGGCCAGTGCGATCTTCTTCATGTCCTTACGTTCACCGGTGTTGGAAGCGGCGTTGTCGCCGCTCATGTTTTAGGTACGAGTGTGTGTGATTCAACCCCACTTTTCAAGTCCGGAATGTTATACCCCCCGAAAAGGTAAAAGGTCCAGCGTATGTTTGATTGTGTGAGTTCAGTATGTACGTAGACCAGTGGGAAAATCTTGTAATTACAGCTTTTTGTCTCTCTCTTTCTTTCTCGTCTACTTTTTGAAGGCACATGGACCGAATACATATTGACGGCTCAAGTGACAGCGGATGTCGGGTTGTCTAATCTTTGCGGAAGCTGAGATGCTGAGCCCCGGGGAATTCGAGTGACTGCAGGTGCGGATGGTACGCCGATAAGCCGGCATACTTCGGTAAAGTCACTGCCGGCGAACTGTGCTGTTCCTGTGAAAGTCAATCTCCATGCAGCCTGTTATTTTTGACTCTTGCTTTAATAAATTGTCATACGCCAGGGTTTTTCGCCTTCTTTTGAAGTTAGATCGAGGTCCTGGTTCAAGTAGAGGTATGCGGCTTGGCTACCTATGAAATGCCCAGGTGCCCATGATTGGATCTAGTGGCTAACTCGAAATTAACTCTCGGCTTATTACTTCAACTCTGTCTCGAAACCCTTGATGCCATGCTGCTCCTCGTCTGTGAGATAGATTCCAAAGTACTCTTTCAGTGCCTCTATCCGCTCCATCTCCGTCCTGCAATGCCTCACAGTCTCCGTCTTTCCACCCATGTTCCTCTTGACAACATCGTCAGCC
This sequence comes from Gnomoniopsis sp. IMI 355080, assembly GCA_027946555.1. Taxonomy (NCBI): domain Eukaryota; kingdom Fungi; phylum Ascomycota; class Sordariomycetes; order Diaporthales; family Gnomoniaceae; genus Gnomoniopsis; species Gnomoniopsis sp. IMI 355080. The sequence continues at coordinate 5,919 of JAPEVC010000423.1, read as the reverse complement.
AGCATGATCTTTCCCACAACAGTCACCTCGCCTGGGAGGGTTCCACCATTCAGTTCGCCGCCCTTGATGCAGGCTACCCCGTTGCCCTCTACATCATCACCCTTGATAAACTTGACCGATAGGATCTGCTTTCTTTGGAAGCTGTCTGGGTGGCTCACAACCCAAAAGTTGGCACATTGCAAGTCCCAATCGCTTGCTTCCGACTCGCCAAAGGCATAGTACGTGTTCCAAGCTGAGTCTTTGCCATTCCTATACTCGTAGAACCATACGAGGTTGGCGTCTTCTCTGACAGTCTCGGGGAACACGCCCCGCCGCAATCGGACATCTTGAGAGCCGAGATTGGGGACCACTTCTGGTTCTTGCTCCGGTGTGACTGAAAGCGCAAGAGGTGAGGTGGGCCCATCACCACCAAATCCAACATCACAGCTCCAGATGGATCCATCTTGAAGAATGACAAGATTCACAACTTATGTACAAAAGAATGAGGTCAGTCCTGAGGTTTGCTTTTGTGTGATAGGACAAGGGCGAAGACTGACCATGACGAGGTCCCACGAAGGGGCCTGAGGGTACTCTCGTGAAATGGTCACGGATACGAATCCTCGCAGACGTTGGATACGCCTTGAAGCCAAGGGCTCGGAGTATGTGTAAGAAGAAGACACAAGTCTCAAAGCAAAAACCGCCCCTACCACCGCTTCTATTATCAGGGTTGGCGAAGTCGGGGAGAAACTTGGTGTAGAGGTCCTGTGGGTCTATAGAATTGTCGTGGGAGACATTATAATGTAGACTGAGGTTCTCGTATGGGAATGTGGTAATTTGACAGCGGTGAAGAGTTCGTAAGAAGAATGCATCGCGTGGGTGTGAGAGCGGCAGTGGAAATGAAACATGTTGCAAGTAATGTTGAAGCTGAGAGGGACCGAAAGCAGATTGGGAGGACATGGCTTGACTATGCTGAAGATGCACAGTCTTATAGACTGTAGAAGGGTAACCGACCGGTTGAAAATCAAATACGCTCGTCTATTCACGGGCAAAATTATGCAGACGGAGCCAGATTGGTTTTGATCCGATCACGACATCTGGAGGGCATCCGGTAGACTCGTCTGCGGAAGAACCGTTCCCTTATTAGTCATTCATTTCACAAAAGGGTTAGGGCCAAGCACCTATACTCATTGCATTGTACGCAGGTGATTGATCATCTCACGATCTGAAATATATTCAGATCTGTACATACATTAACCCCATGAGGTCTTGAACTTTTATTGTGGCTCGGGCATCTGTGTGAGCAAAAGTGGATCGGAAAGATCTTTATTTATTCAGCAAGGTCACCTGGATCTTTGCTTTTGCCATTCGAGTAAACCTTGCAAATGCCACCAAGATTCAATTGCTTTTTGACTTGTCACTTCTGCTATGTGTCACTTTCCTGTGTATAAAAGAGTTGAGTGGCAAGAGTGTAGTTCAAACTTCATCTGATCTAATCAGGTCCGATCTATCCAGGTTTAACTATTGGTCAAATCTGTGTTAACATGAGAAGCACAATATGTAAAGTTGCCTACCTAGGTACTTGGGAATAGCAATATGTTTCGAACAGCCTCGTGGTCTTTGCCTAACGGCAAGACTACCAAACATCATTCGCGCACCCAACCCGGTTTTAATCTTGTATCTTTCCTGATGCTTGAGTGAAAAGCCCAGCCCTAAGTACGGCCTGAATGGTCAGGCTGGATGGTGCCAAAATGTCTATCGACCCAACGGGGGAATCGGCAGTCACAAGCTCAGGAGTTAAAAGCAACCGGTCACATTTGGTGGCATCACTCGGGCGCACAAAACACAAGATAAAATCAAATGAAGGTGTTGAAAAATAATAATCCCTCGGTTCTGGAATGTATGTGCTCTTTGTTGCTTTGTACGTTTAGAACAATTACTTTATTCTCTCGGGCAAGCTGCAAAGCAGTCATCATTGTATATCAAGGTATCCAAGCTGGCGTTGGGTGCCTTCATGAACAGGCACGGTCTGTCCTGCCATGTGCCATCTCACATGTCCCATAGGTGATTTTCGTTGTGACAGACTAACGATGAATTCGCTTCTGATCTCATTTTAGGTCAAGAGCGACATAAAGTCCGGCTTGAGCTGTTTTTCTCCCATTGACTTTCCCAACAACTTCCAGATTTCTTTCACAACTCCATCAAAACCCTACTGCCAACTTCTATCAAACATACAAAGGGAAACAAAATGGCAGGTGCCGATAAGATCATGGAAGCCATCCAGACAAGAGCCAGAGCATCGGCTTCCTGTCTCAAGGAGACGCTGATTGCTGAGACGGTTGACTTCACAGTCCAGACTTCGGTACGTCCTACCCCGTATGACTGCTACCACCCTTCACCATAACACAACTCTGGTTTTCCTCCCCCATCAATCATCGCTAGCTATGAAGTTCTCTAACACCCACATCATTGCAATGTCTTTTTACAGCTGCAAATTTTCCCACCAGTCAAGCGAGAGAATGCCTGGCTGTTCCGACCGAGCGATCTCGAGACCGTCCGCCGCCGCGAGGAACGATTCAACTTTCTCATGATGTACATTGCCCTCGCCTTCTCCAAAAACAACGTGAGAACCTTCGAGGGGGGCCAGAGGCTCGTGGAGTCGGCACTGAAGGAGACCGACGAGGCTTTGGTGGCCAAGTTCACGAAGCTGATGCAGGTCTGGAAAGCGGACAAGGCTGGTGGTTCTGTTGGGGGCGCTATCGTTGACAACAACAACAACACCACCACCACTAACAACAACAGCAGCAGCAGCAAAGCGAGGCCTAGCGAGACTCTCAAGTCGCTCTCGGTCCCTGGCCCTGTGGCATCGAAGCCTCACAACATCGCTCCGAGGCAGAGCAGTCACGATTTCGAGACGACGCCCCTGACCTCCAACCGCTTCAAGTTGTCTGGTCATCAGAGGGAGACGCAAAAGATGACTGACCTCGCCGAGGTCCTTGCCAAGGCACCTATCGTCCAGTCCACCATCTCCCACAGACCATCGTCCGCATCGCCATCGAAGAAGCTCAACCACCACCCCCCACAAGTCCCCGGCGATCTCCTTCCAGTCGTCGTCCCCCCAAAAAAGCAGCAGCAACCTTGCGAGAGCAATGCCTTTGGTATCGAGACGCATGATGGTGTGCTCGTAGGCCATCCGCCCGATTATCCGCCCGGCCTACTCGATTGGGAGTCGCCCGAGGATGATGAGGAGTTTGAGGAGCTGGTCAGTAATCGTCGGGCAAGGGGTGCCGCCCACGCGGCTGCGACTACTGAGAGCGCCAGAACGCGCCGTGTTAACCAGGCGCACAACTCGGAGACCTTGGAGGGTCATGAGCCGGAGACGGAGGATGATGATGGATGGGTCTGTCTTTGAAAAGACTGTGAAGCAATCAGCTCGAGGGAAGTGTAATACATCTCAGAGCGTAATACATTCAATCGCGCAATGAATCCAAGAGCAGAGGAATATTGATTTAAAGTTCTGAATCTTGTGAGTTTTTGGCGTTATTATTTTTGGGTCTAGGTTTGAATGAAGATATGGGAGAATCTGAAGCCAGTGGCCGGAATTTGCACCGGCATTGAAGGCACACACGGGTTGCTGTAGACAATGTCATATTCAACAGTGGTCGTATCATCACAATTACATGGTAGGAGTTGTCAACATAGGCGCACGGTGCAATTACTGATTTAACAGGTCCGTGGGTAGGGCTATGGCCGAGGAAGAGTTTCAGGGGCAATTATTGGCATTTCAAGGCTCGGCAAAATTTCAACTATCAAACGTTGTGACAAGAGATCTTGGCCTTTAAAGTGTGTGCTGACTTGGATTCGTGGAAATGCGTCATGACAGCGAGCGATAAAAGAGAAGAATCCACTCTCTTCTTGGTTTTAAACTATCTGCAGAAGGATCTGACATACAGGAGGCGTTATGCGGGCCCCCGCCCAAAGAGGAAGCTCTGAAGATGATAGGATCAGCCACAACCTTGCGAGGCGACAACAGAGTCCGCGACTTTATAACCACACTATTCTCATGCACAGTAAGCACATTTGATATGAAATGGCTGGTTGGTCCCTTATTCGGCTGCCTCCTTGGCTTTCGGAACTAATGAATTGTATTCCCAATTCGAATTGTAAGCCAATTCTCTCAAGTATCAACTCTGGAACCCCCCCAACTTCCCTCCCCCTAAGAAGTACACCTACACTCGTTATGTTGGCGTTTTGATCGTTGTCCTCCTTCCACAACATCGCGACCTCTCACGCTTTCCCTCCTAAATATGAATTTCACACTTCTCTCTCGTTTCACATCATCCTGTCTGTGTTTTTCCCTCTTCATACTCTTGGTCACTGCCCAACACCTCGTCCGTCGCTCGGTCGCCGAACCCGACGTCACAGGACACTCCTCCCAACAACCCACTACTATCAAGATCCTCGTCTGCGGCGACTCAATTACGCAAGGCCAGGAATTCGATTTCACCTGGCGGTATCGAATCTGGGAGTGGTTTCGCACCAACGCTGCCGCACACCTTGCGCCAACGCTGCAGTATGTAGGCCCCTACAACGGCACTCTCCCTTCTTCAGACAGACCGCCACCGTCCCCCGTTGTTGCTGGGGAAAAATACGACGACGACAAGCAGCCGCAGTCGCCGCCGCTGCCGCAGTCGCCGCCGCTGCCGCAGCCGCGAACATGGGGTGCCTACCACCCCACGGTCGACCCGGCCTTTGTCGGTACCCACTTTGCCCTCTACGGCCGGCCGGCGTGGCAGGTGGTGGACATGCTAGAGGCGCAGGTGGAAGAGTATGATCCGGATTTCGTGGTGCTGCATCTGGGTTTCAACGACTTGGCGTGGTGGGGGGTACCGCCGGCGGAATTGGTGGAGCGAATGGCCTGGTTGGTGTTCAAGGCCCGGCTGGGGCGAAGGGGAAGGAAGAAGGGCGTTGTTGGGGTCTTGGTGGCGGATGTGAGTTCTCGCGTGTTGTTGAAAGGGAGGCCGGAGCTGGAGGGCTTGACGCGGGAGTATAATGCGTTGTTGGCGGCCAAGGTGGACGAGTGGACGACCGCGGAGAGTCCGGTTTTGTTGGTTCGGGTCAGTGAGGAGTATGATTGTGAGCTTCTTGGTTTTTTTTTTTGCCGTCAACTATCTACCTGTTTCCCGATCGGGCGGGCGGCAAGGCGTTCCTCTGTTCCTGTTTCTCCTCTCTTTCTTTCATCGATTCTGGAGAATATCAGGGAACAAAAAGGCTGACAGACAGCACACATTTTCCAGGCCACGTCGAGTCCTGTCCAGCCGGCTTCGATGGGCTCCATCCTAACGCACTGGGCGACTACCAGATCGCCCGCGCGTACTCCAAAGTGCTTCACGAGCACTATCACTTTGGCTCCGGCCCGCTCGCTGTACCGTCTATCAACACCATCCTCCCCGGTCTGACAAAAGGAGGAGGAAGAGGAGGAGGAGGAGGGCATCACCATCATGATCGGAGCCCCGTGGGGATGTTTGTAGCTTTCGCATGTCTATGTCTGTTTGTGTCCCTCGCCTTGCGTCGTCGCTGGAGAAGGGAGCGAGGGCGTCCTAGGGAGATGTATACGCGGTTGTTTTGAGGAATATGCTCGGTACTCGTGTATACCTGTTGCGCTATCGATGGCGCATGGTTTAGCTAGATAGGCGTTTGCTTTGATTGGAAGACAAGGGACTGTGAAGACAAATGTTGATATATAGATATGAATATATACCCGAATAGAATCCAAGAGCTTATGAACGCCAGAATATATGCTTCCGCAAATGCGTTAGTTTTACAAAAAAGAGTCGAGCCACATTAAAATAGCCAACAATACATTAACGCCACACACCATAACGGAATTCAAACAATCAAGTAGAGGTCCATCCTTTCTGCCACGGGTGAACCAACCCCACC
>JAPEVC010000422.1:0-14960 GCA_027946555.1 Gnomoniopsis sp. IMI 355080 | reverse complement strand
GGGGGGCGCTGCACATGTTATTTCTCCGAGTCAGGGGGGGGGCCACAGCGACGGTTGGTGCGCTGGTCATCATCCTGGCCTTGGGAATAGACATGTATTTCGCAGCAAGTCATCCGGCTCCAGAGTTCGACGAGATAGGTTCATGATGGCTAGGGGTCCTTCGATCTAAATTGTAAGCTACAACCTGTCTACGATGGAAAGTACTGGCAATTCATCTGTCACGGATCGTGAGTGGTTTCGCTTTGCTGGGCTCCCGTTCTGTTTGCCTTATTTCGATTTCTGTTCTGATTGTTCAATTGGGACAGCTTCATTACAGCGTCAACACCGCTATGCATGGAGCGGTATCTAAGGCTTGTTATGACCTCGATACACCTGCTGTATTCAACGGTGAAGTAGAGGTGAAGGGGTGTTGGGTGAGGTTGGGCGGTGTTTGAGGGACGGGGCAGGCGCGGTTTACCTGGGGAACGTGGGAAAGTCGAAGCGTAGGTAGGTATTTACATGACTTAGTGCTTTTGGGTATTGATTGTTGATTCTAATGGGAGGGGTGGAGATCATGATGATAAAGGTGGTGCATTTGGAGGATATGGAGGTACCTTTTTTCTAGATCAATAACTCGATTACATCTCAGTCTACGAAGTCAAATGTGGAATACGTCGTCTCGGAATCAATGATGGATTTGCCAAGGGAATATGCATATTTCACTTGGATCAGATCCCTTTTCTAGAAACTCGACAGACTATACAAGTCATGTATTACATAACGACCCCTTTGAACACGGATGTGGGCAATGTTGCTAAAAGAGGGGACTGTTCATTTAGAGAAACGTAGCCCAGCCGGTATATCGCCGAATCCTATGCCGAACCCTACTGGCAGATTATTCTTGGAAACAATGATCGATAGTGCATCTTGATGTTTTACCCACCAAGAAGTTCGAGGCCTACTACTATGTATGTACTGTCAGTAATTGGGCTCCAAATAGCAAAGTAACACATCCTTGGATAAGTATGGGATATCCAGCTGCATCCTCACTCTGCAGCCGCACGGGCAAGTATAATACGTGACTATGCAGGAGAGACCGAACCTGACACATCCTTAAAGGTGCCGCCGGGGCATGATATAAGTAGCACATTTCGCGTCTGATGTGCATGTCCTGCAATTTATTGACCACAGCGGGACTAGATTGTGTCCACGTTATTCTTTGCCATCCAACATTTCCGTGAAATTTTCCCTAGGGACGGAAAATACTTCAGGCGGTGATCATTGAGGCTTAGCTGTATCGGAACGCAAGCTAGGTAGAACGGAGGCCTCTTGCTGCTTTGGTTGTAAAGCGGGTAGACGAGAGGGAGGGGGATCTGCACATGGGGGGTAAGGAAACATGTCTGTCTTGGTATATTTGCTTGGTGGTCAAAACATTTGTACATGGGACGGTTTGATTCAAGCCGGTTGGTAAAGTCGAAAGTAAAACTAGAAACTCTTTGCGCACAGGCCCGTTGGGGTGAACATGTGTGTCTGCCTACTGAGACGGATGCTCTGACTTTGAACATCTCGGACGATGAGTTGACATACTGGGACTTTAAAGTTAGGAACTTGTTTGTTTGGAAGATGTTCAGGGGTGACTTGGTTAAGGTTGGGGATGTTGAGACGATCCCTTGGAAGGGAGGATCTCAGTTCCTTTGAAGGTGGCAGTATGCTATGATCGATTCTCTGGGTACACAGTGATTGAACTCTATTTTCCGGGGCAAAGCAATCTCCTGTTGGAGAGAAAGCAGATTTCTTCCATCCGACCAGATATTCCTCGCCAGCACCTTCGAGTTTCTAGAACAAGTCTACTACTATTCGTAAAGGTGAGAAGTTTCAAATTGTAAGAACCCCCCTGGCGTCGCTGATTCCCCAAAGCGGTTTAGTGACGAACGTGATGCGGCTCCTTGCAGGGATCAACCCCAGGGACACCTACAACCTTAAATACCTTAAATAGACTTCGCCCCTGCTATACAAACCCCCAAAACCACACATTACCTAGGTACTTTCAGGTACAACGCAGCAATGATTGGTCTTTTTCCCTTCCCGTTCCCTCTCTTGGCTACATTCTTGGGTTGCGGAACTAAAAGTCTCCCAAGAAACGAGCAATCGCTTCAGGTCTCGCAGGCCATCTCCGCTCTGGCTGCTGTCATTCGACCCTTTGCTCATCCCATACTTGGTCAAACAATCTCAGCTAGCCTGGTCGCTAGAGTATACGCACAAACACAAAGCCTTTGTGATTTTCCCTAATTATGACACTTCATCAGCTTTTACGACTGTATTCCCTGGTTCCTTTGCAGATCTTCATTTCCCTCACCCCCGAATATAGGTCCGGGTCTTTCCAATTAAGATATCCAACTGATTATTTCCCGCCGTCACACATCATAGTCCTTGATGCTTGCACCTGTTGTGTCCCAGAGCGGGTAATGTACGTTCATTGGCTCACCACGCCTGCCCACGTTGTGGCGTTTGGGCCTTGTCTCTGACAAGAGAGTCCGTGGAGCTACCGACAGAAACAGGCTAATGCTTCTTCTCATGTATCACGACCTTGTGCAGCACTTCTATGTGTCTCGGTAAGACTGCTACTTCATCATATGTCCCGTATACTATGGTTGCAATGAACCGTCACACCTCCAGGAGGTGACTGGAGCATAAATTAAACCGCCGCGATCTTCTCATTCTTTTTTTCATCTTTTTTCTGTCTTGTATCGCTTGATAGCCTGGTGAAGGAATGTGTACACACTGTTTCCTCCCTTCCTCCTTCCCATCTCCACCCGCTTTCCCTTTCTAGTCCTTCCTTAGTATTTCCCAGCCTTCCAAGCGACCGGCTTTCGCTTGATATCTCACTACGAGTCTTCGCTCTTTTTCTCAGTGTCTGGAACCCCACTACTACATCTCAAGCACCACGCTGCCCACACTCATTACATTTGAACTACATCATTACCTAGCAGTTACACGCTCATTATTCCACTCAATATTGATTACAAAATGTTACCATCACTCATCGCCTTTTCCCTGTTGGGCACTGTTACTGCTCACATGCAGTAAGTATCCGTAAATCCTCTACCCAAGAAGACAATCCGTTGTAGAGCAAGATTCTCTAATATTAGCCTGTAGAGTACAGTTCCCTCCACCACTGAAAAGCAAATTCAATCCCAACACTCCGTCCGCGGATGTAGATTACAACATGGTCGCGCCTTTGGACGCTTCAGGGTCCGACTTCCCTTGCAAGGGCTATCAAACCCTCCTTGGATCACCAGCAGGCGCACCTACAGCCTCGTTTGCGATAGGTAGCCAAGTATGTATTCCTCACGCACGCCATTGCCTCTAGAACATATCAAGGAAGATATTGGGGGATCCAGAAGGATTTTGTATATATGTATTATGCATATATCAATTTTCTCATCCACATATATCAACAAACAACCCCTGCAGAAAATCCTCATAGCTGACGCACAAAATTGCGGGTCAAAGGCCAACATGACCATCACAGGCGCCAGCGAAGGTTCAAGCGCCAACCACGGCGGCGGCTCATGCCAAATCTCCCTCTCCACAGACGGAGCAAAGACCTTCACCGTCCTACAAAGCATCATCGGCAACTGCCCCACCTCAGGCACCAGCAATTTGGACTTTTCCATCCCCGCCGACGCCCCGACAGGCAATCACGTGCTCGCGTGGACGTGGCACAACCAAATTGGCAATCGGGAAATGTACATGAACTGTGCGTCTGTGACACTGACCTCCTCCAGTGGCGGCGCTGAAGTGAAGAAAATGGCACGCGCTGCGGCGTATGCATCACGGCCAGGGATTTTTATTGCGAATGTGGGCTCGGCGGGTGATGGATGTAAGACGGAGGAGTCGTTTGATGTGGTGTATCCGCGACCGGGCCCGGATGTTGTGAATGATAGCTCGAAGCCGAAGGCGCCGACTTGTGGGGTGACGCAGCAGGTGACCACGGGTGGTAGTGGTGGTATATTTAGTCCTGATTCTGGAGCTGGCGCAGATACTGGAAGCAATAACCAACCAACTAGGTCCGTATACATCAGTTGCTCCGGGGGATATTGTCAAATCTTTGAGAACGACTCGATGGCTAACCTTGTTTTTGGACCAAAACACAGTGCCGCGACTTCGCCCTCTCCTACCGCACAGCCAGCAACCACATTGGCAACATCGGTCAAGCCAGCGACTACTCCCTCACCATCACTAGCAACAGCAACAGCACCAGCGCCACCACCTCCTTCGGCGGCGTCGTCCAACACCAAAAGTCCGTCAGGTGCCAGCAGCTCAGGCAGCGATACGGCACCAACAATAACATCGTCGTCAAATTCCCCAGGCGCCAAGTGTGCCGATGAAGGCGCCTGGCTCTGTGTTTCTAATGGATCTGCATTCCAGCGCTGTGCGTCGGGTCAGTGGAGTGCTATCATGCAGATGGCTCCTGGGACGTCGTGTGTGCTCAGCACGTCGGGCCAGTTTGAGGGCATGGTGGCTGCAGCGACATAAGATTAATGATTGAAAAAGGAATGTGTGGTTCATTTTCGAAGTGTATAATTCACGTTTACCTGGCCCATATGTCAAGTCTGATACCGCAAGCCCGAGTCTTCATTTAGGCATGTACTGGATAGTGGAGCATAATGTTCTCAGCACGCCTTCTTACCACGAGAGATAAGGCGACAGTTTTTGCACTGGGTCCGAGCGACATGCATGTGAGAGATTGAGGGCAAACTACATGTTTATTTTCCCTGAGTGATTAATCACTACGCCGTATTCAAAAGTTGACAGTCCACCCTTATCAAGTACCTCCAGGCAGCTATAATATTAGCACCTTTTCCACCCACGATTTCTATTACAGTCCGTGATCTTTCTTTCCCTTGCGCGAATCCTCTTGATCAGCTTCTGCCAAACGCCTAGTTTGCCGTGGAAATAACTCCCACCATGCCCAAACATGGTGCATCCTGGGGCTCAGGCAGCTTGCACTCTTGTAGATGTTATCAAGCAATTGCCCGCGAATAGAATGCCGGTGCCGCCAGACCAATATGTCTACGTCACGATCCATCACATCCTTGTATATTTGCTTCCGCCATTTGCTGTCTCTGACGTCCACCTCGACACGGTGTGCGTCGCCAGCCAAGGCTGCGACGGGACGCATGTTGTGGAGCATGTGAAGGTAGTTGTGGACAGCGTCGACCTCGAGTGTTGTTTTTGGGAGGGGAATCTCGCGCCTGATCCATTCCTGAATGTGCTTTTCCAAACGCAATGGCTTCTGCTTTATCATATTCCACTTCTCGTAAGCAATGTAGGCTCGATTTCTACCTTTGAGTGGCGCCTTCACGCCGGTGCCAGCCTGGTCCAGAACCACTGGGATCAAAGATACGAAGAGCAGGCTCTGCACGAGGATTTTGGCTCGGAAGGCAGTCAGACCTGATTGAAGGCGATTGAGAGAGTTGGGCAGGAACTTGGCTTTGAAAATAAGAGAGGAAGCCAGGGAGGCGGATCGGGCGTTTGGAAAACAGAGAGTCAGATGGAGGTGGTCGCGTGCACCGGCAGTGTTTGCAGGGAGCAAATTGAAGATGAGCATCCAAGCATCCATCGGCAGATCCATGTCCATCATGGCTGGATACTGGCTGAGCTGTATTTTCAATCAGTCTAGAGCCAGAAAGAGCAGTGATGCAAAGGTGTCTACCGTTTTTCTCTTTTACGAAATGACAACCTACCTACCTGCAGCTGCTTGGGTGGGCTTTTGGATGCGGAGCGTAGGTCTTTAACAATCCCCGATTCGAATACCGGTGGTATTGCTGATGATAGTGATTGCAAGTAATTCCGATGAATTCGTGAAGCACAAGTGGTAAATTCAATGTGAAATACTAGTTAGTTAGGTTGCAGTAAGCGCGTTATGTTGTTGGATCAACTTGGATGTGCTATTCATGCAATGCCAGGCGCACCTGCAAGCCAGAAGTACTATGGAAAGGAAACACGGCCAAATTTCTAGGGCAACCGCTATGTACCGAAACTTCTGGGCCAAATCTAAGTAAACAATGGCAACAAATGATGTGACTTTGTGCACAGATGAAATGGTCTCATGTCCTCAGCCCCTCAAACGACCGTATCGGTCTTGATATCAAACATGACCGGCCTCGTGCTAGCAAAGTGCTCTCGAGCATCCATCTTCTGGAACCACTCCGCCAGCTCAGGATACTGTGCCTTCCAATCCTCCTTGCCGCCAGCAAAGTCAAGGTGGCCAACAGCGCAGGCCACCGCAATGTCCGCAATCGTGTACGTCTTGCCATCACCAACCAGATGGTCGCCACCCCCCTCCGCCCGTCCAGGCCTCTTCACCACCAAGTCGTTCATCGCTCGAAGCCCACCATCAACCTTCCTCTGCTGTCGTTCCATCCACTCTCTGCTCTGTTTACTCTCCGCCCTCGTGGACTCAAAGAACTTGAGCACCAAAGCGTCCATCACGCCCGTGCTGAGAACTTGAATCTGCCTTGCCTTGAGATCCAGGTCGATGTTCCCCGTCAGCAGGAGGGGGCCTTTGCCGGGGAACTTTTGCATAAGATACTCTTGAATATGAGTGCTATTGTACACGGGCTCGAAATCTGGATCTTGAGGGTCCAGTAGAATCGGCAATTTCTCCAGCGGATTGTATTTTGGTGTCTGTGTTTCGGCTTTGTGCCACGGGATCTCGTTTTGTAGCTCAAACGGGATGCCCTTCTCCAGCATGGCTATGCGGTTCATACGGGCGTAGGGCGACGGCGTCGCGCTGATTAGTACAAAGCCCATGATTTTGTTGTAGTCAGTCCGTTGATGGGTGATGTCTGCGGCTGTTGTGCACTGAGCCCTGTCTTGGAATCATCAAAGAAAAAGCTTTTGTATCTTCCATCGTTTTGATGAGTGGGCCCGGGTGGTCTGACTGCTGTAGACGTCATGCGACTGTCGTTCGTCGTCGACTTCCGAGGAAAAGCTCATTCCAGCAAGGCGAATTCAGTGTATCTTCCTAATTTGGTACTAGTTTGTTAGTTTATCTTAGCTCGGCGCTCCTTAGCTACTAGGTACTTAGATAGCAACGCGATATATGGCCGGGCGGCTCAGAACAAATCATGTTGATGAGCGGTATCGCAACGTAGAACACCAGCTTACTGGTTCGCACAACTCAAATAAGGAGGTGATATCTGAATATCCTGGAAGAGGCTCTCTTCAGCTTCTAGGGTTGTCCATACTGTCTACCCTGGCCTGCCCTCTCTACCGTACGCAGTATATCCAGCCAACCACCCGCATTCAAAAGTAGACCGTGGAAAATCATACATTTTACACGCGTTGCGCACATGAATACATACAAAAGGGAGGTATGCTAAATATTCAGAATGTGCCTCCCACAGACTACGCGTTTTCCTTGCGCCGTCCCATATTTGCTAGGCCTATATCAAGGCAAGTGGGCGGTATAGGCCCCGCTGAGAATGCGCCTGAGGCGATGACCACAGAACTCTTTAATCGCCAGAACAGTTATCCTCACACCACTGCAAATCTTACACATCCCTAGTCTTCCCACTAACACGTGACTATCAGGTTTCTAAGCACGACAATTAATACCTTCTGTCCCCAGGTGGCGGGTAACCTTCATGCGGCGGCCTCAACTCGCGTCTCAAATGATCCTGCACGGGACCGGGCCCACCAGGCTGGGGTGCACCCCTTAATTCTCCCTGAAACTGCTGCCTATACTCCGGCGGCGGACCGGGGCGACCATATTGCTGCTCATCTGGCGGCGGTCCACCGCGCATACGCGACAAGTCTTGTGCCGCAAGCATCTCACGCCGGCGCATCTCGTCGTCCACTTGACGCTGGTGCATGGCATGGCGCTCACGCTCTTGAAAATCACGTTCCCGCATCTCGCGATCCCGGATCTGCATGTCGCGAATTTCGCGCTCACGCTGCATCTGCATCTCAAAGTGCTGCTGCTGCGCTGACGACACAGGCGTGTAGCTCCTAGGCACCTGTGGAACCTCACCGCGCGGCGCGGGCGTGGAAAAACGCTGCCCATAGGCCGGAGTCTGGGCCTGTGGAGGGCCAGAGGGCGCTCCGCTGATGTGATCCCTTTGGGGTACAGGCGAGGAATTATAAATTATACGACCGATGGAACCCGAATGCGAGTGTTGGTGATGCGGGTGGCCCATCATGCGCGGGTCACCACGCGGGTCACGCGGATCCATTCGTGGCTCAGCCATCCGCGAATCGGACGCCGCCCGTTGAGAGTCGAGCATTGCGTATCGCTCATCAGCACGAGGGGGTGCTGGGCTCTCACGTAGACCCATAGCGTAGCGATCAGCTCTAGGGTCCCGATCTCTCGGGTCTCTCTCTTCCCTCATGCTCAGGTGAGAGGGCGGCGCGGAGGACCATGATGGTTGAGGGGTCTCTCGCATCAGCTTGCTTGCCGAGCCATGTTGACTTGCCCAAGGAGACTGGGCTGGTTGAGGCGCAGGTGTCGGCTTGGGCACGGGCCAGGAAGCTTCAGGCTGCATTCTTGTGGCGCTCGGTGGCTGACCTTGTGGCGGAAGGTATTGCATATCACGACTTGGAGGACCCGACTCCCTGAAAAGACTTTCGCGAGTTGGCTCCCTAGATCTCGATGGGTGCGCATATTGCATGGTCGGTGAAGGAGCATGAGATTGCGACACAGGAGCTCCATAAGCCGGAAAAGAAGTAGGCTGAGGTTGAGATTGATAACCCATGGATGGCTGCTGATTTGGTGAGGGATAGTGATGTGATTGGTGAGGCGACCCAGAAGGTTGAATCTGGTGTTGAGAACCATACGATTGGCGCCCATAAAATTCCCTCTCCCTCTCAGCAGCCTCGGTTGGAGACACCATATGCTGGGACGACCTTGGGATACCAGTGTGCTGAGTCTGGGGCGATTGTGTGTGAGGTGTATTGTAAGGCTTGAGCGAGGGTATGCCCGAAGGTCCAGGCGTACGAGCGTACGGCGAGAATGCTCCAGGCGTCTCCTCTCTGCGCATGTGCGATGGGGGAGCTGATGACGGCGGCGGAACGCCTCTTTGAGGTGGTGGACTTGATGTCGTGCTCATGCCCCTGGCAACCTCATCCACCCTCTTGGGAGCCGCTGGTGGTGGCGGAGCGGGATCGTCGTTAAGCAAGAAGCTTAACGCTGATTTACGTGGCTCTGGTGGTTTCGAAGATGCAGTTGCTGATGGTGTGGGCGATGGCCGAGAAGGTGAGCCGCCATAGGCATTGTCGAAATAACCCGGCTGAGGTCCGCGCGTAGGGGTCTCCACCAAATTCGGGTTTGGCACTCGAGGAGGCCCGTTCTCTGCCCTGTTTGGATTTGGTACTCGTGGAGGGCCGCTGCTAACCAGGTTGGGATTCTGCGATTGACTTGGTGCTTCCACGGGAGTGTGGATGCGACTGTCAGGCGCACGAGCAGGCATGCTCGATATCCGACGCTCATCCACAGGCGTAGTCATAAGCGGCTCTCGCATTGCGTCCCTCATCGTCTCCCTCATCGGCTCCCTCATAGCCTCTCTCATCGGTTCCCTCATCGAGTCTCTGAGAGGCTCCCTCATTGGCTCCCTCATTGGCTCCCTGATAGGCTCCCTGATAGGCTCCCTGATAGGCTCCCTGATAGGCTCTCTAATAGGCTCTCTCATTGGTTCTCTAATCGCTTCTCTCATTGGTTCTCTAATGGACTCTCTCACACTGTCCACTATCGGCTCGCGCTGCATCATCGGATGAGGGGCAGGCGCGTAGGCTTGAGAGGGAGGTGGAACCGCGGACCTTGATTGCTCGCCTCGTCGATCAACAGAGATGGGCTTAGCAGACATGGGCCTCGACGGGGCCTGTGAAGGTATGAAGGGTTCAAAATGAGGGCCTGAGTCCGGCTCTTGCTTAAGTCCCTGTCTTTCGATAAGCCTTGGATCATCCTTTGGTTGCAAGTCAAGCTGCGGTTTGCGCTGCCGAGGAGTTGAACCAATCAAGTTCAAATGGTTGTCAAACTCGGCGAAGCCGGCACGAGAAGGCATAGACTGGGACGGTAGGGTCGGCGGCTGCTCCAATGCGCTCAGTGGAGCAGGCTTCAATGTGTGGCGCATCTGTTGTTGTTGCTGTGACAGCAAAAATTCGGCCTCTCTTTCCGGTGCAAAAGCCGAACTGGAGCGGGCATGGCGACCAACCGGCTCGAGGGACGGTGTGCCTGGCTGCGAGGACAGCGGCTTGCGTTCTGCACGCTCCGCTCGTTCCACTCTGTCGACCATAGGCGACTGACTCATCGAGAATTGCTGCTGCAACTGGTGCTGAGATGGTGCTTGGGCAATCGGCCGTGGAACATTGGTATTGATGGGGGGCGGCTGCGTCTTCTCCAGCTTTGAGGCCAGAACACTATCTACAGCACTATCCGTAGAGGGCGCATGACGATGGGAGTTTCCGATGTCGTACTTCTTGTTACGCGGGCCGGGTGCCACGCCCGGAGGGGTGGGTAGCCGCTCATTCCGTTCGGCCTTCCCGTCGGCCTCGGCAGCAATAAGAGTCCAGTCCGGGTTATTCTCGCCGGATCTTCTAGTGTAGAAGTTCTTCACCTATAATAGTACGTTAATGATGTTTTTTCCTTCTTGGCACCTCTGACCCAGTTGATACTCACCATAGTAGGGGTCTTAGTCGTCATATGTGCTGAGATCTTTTGCCAATTTGTGCCGAAGCTCTTCAGTAAATCGGGGAATGCATTCTGCTCATTCACACTCCAATAGCTGGAGGCTCCAGTTGCAGGGGTAGCACGACCGCCGGTTTCTGGCTCTGGGGCGGGGCCAGAGATCCCGTTGTGCGTACCAAACTCGAATGTCGTAACGTTCGACGGCAGCGGGGGAATAGGCTCGGGTCGCAGAGAAGGAGGTGCCATAATGTCTGGGAGCTTTTCAACGTGAGCCATGTTGTGATTGGGAACTGGAGCAACCGAGGGTGGAAGAGCAGGCATTGGCGAGTGGCGAGGTTCGAAAGAAAGCGGAACACGACCCATCTCGGCTGTCGGATTTTGCGTAGGCAACACTTCCGCTGGCGGCACTTTTGAATTCGACCGAGACCTTGCGCCTTTTCCACCACTCGTCGCAGGAACAGGTGCAAGGACCTGTGGTGTTTTGGGCTGCTTGGGCTCCTTCTCCTTCACTGTACGTCTCTTGCGCGGAGGCTTTTCCGGTTTCTCAGCACTGGAATCTGCCTTGGTCGCGGGATTCTTCCGTCCACCTGGGGTGACAGCAGGCGTCCCTTCAACAGACTCCGCAGACTTCTCAAAGTCCCAGGTAGGAGCAGCTGCACGACGCGGTCTCGGACGTCGCCCGTCCTCGCCGGTCTCCGCGGCATCCTCTTGAGGTTCATCAGGATTTCCCAGCTCGTAAGCGAGAGCGCTGGACCGAGCCTTAGTCTTGCCCTTCTTCCTCTTCTTCGGCTGTTTCTTGAGTTTCTCCTTGAGATTGAGTGTGTCCTTCTTGAGATAGTAGTACTGAATGCACGCTTTGAAGTCGCGATTCGGAATGTTCTCAGCAATCTTGCCCCACTGCTTAGGGCACTCCAGGTACGCCTTTTCGAATAGCTCGGCTTCCTCTTCGGTGAAGTTGGCCACAGGGGGAAGAACTTCCCAATTTGCGACGAGTTTCTCAGGTTCAAGGTAGCCCGAAGTATCGTAGAAAAGCTCCTTTTGACGATCCTCATTTGTCCAATACATGTCAGGGATGACAGCCTCGTTCTCTCTAGGACGCTTCAAATTCTCGGCTCTTGTCTCTCGCTCCTCTTTCTCCTTTAGCTCTAAGAGAGATTGCGCCATAACGCGCTCCATGTCACGCTCGGTCGCAAACCTTCCACGACGGCTTTCAGCCTTAGACTCAGGACCGTTCGTGACAGGCCCGCTTCCATCAACCGGAGTATTAGCTTTGTTGAATGCATTGCGACTTTTGACAGCGACGGTATCCTCGGACATGGTATAACGCAAATACTGTTCGTATTTGTCTTTGTACTCCATTTTCTTCTCGTCCTGATCAGCACGAGCGAAGGTAGCGTTCTGCGCAAGTGTTTGTGCGATGTACTTGTTGAAACTCGGATTGATCTCCATGGACTGCATGGCTTTCTTGCTCTGAAACCAAGGTCTTGTGGTGAAATGCGGCAAATCATCCACCGGCGGCGTTTGCATTTCGGCCCGGACCAATTCGAGTGTGGCAGCGTCGACCTCAAAATCAGTGTCGTCATCCTCCTCCTCCATGGGAGTCGGACTATTGGTAGCAGTGACAGGTTGATTTAGTTCACGGGGGTTCAGGAGTCGAAGCCCGTCATGAGCTATCAGGCCGTTGGTGACAGGATTCCTCTCGGGAACGAGAGGCTCGGAGCCGTTCATCTGAGCGTCCTCCATAACTACATCGCTCTGTTCATCGTGAAGCTCAGGCTGTTCGACTGTCGGGATGGGCACGTGGGCACTATCCACATCCATTTCCTCCGCCTTCGGTAGCGGCTCGGGCGCGGTGGGTTTCATTGGCTCATCCAGCTTGGGGGAAGTCGGCGCTTCAGCTGGTGCAACTTTCTCAGCCTTGGGCTCCTCGGTCTTCGCAGCCGTCCCCATTTCTGCCATTGGAGCAACTGGAGCTGCAGGCACTGCCTCTTTCTCACTCGGTAGGACCGTGCCTTCTGGAACAGGACCCAGCATATCCTTTAAACCCTCTTTGGCACTTGCAACCGCAACCAATGCCTCGTGAGTGATGTGCGCATGGCGGATGACGATCTCAGTAGGCACCACGTCCGTAGCATCGCCTAGCTTTTGAATCTCTGTCTCAGTCTTGGCAATTTCCTCGTCGAACCATTCACCCATGTCCTCGTCATCAGAATCCGAGGACTGATCCACTGTCGATCTGGCTGTGGCAGCCTTCTGTGGCAGAGAAAACCGAACAGCGCTAACATTTAGGCGCCTCTTCTTTTTAACAGGGGGTTCGTCGATAATTTCTCCGTCCTCGTGCATAGGATCATCTGGCCGTTCATCCTGCTGCTCCGTTGGGCGGTCCATTGTCGGGCTGGTAGTCTTGACAGCAGTGGGAGAAATACCCGAGGTGACACTCATGCGATCCGAGAATTCGCCGCCTGCCGGCCTGGTGTCAGGGGATATCCAGGGCATAGAGCGCATCTCGCGGTCAATCGAAGCACGAGCAGACTGCGTCCCACGCTCAATTCTTGCGTCGGCCTCGGGAATGCTCAGGGTATGGATACCGTTGCCCTCCGCACCTGCACCGCTACTGCGAGGTCGTCGGGCATCGTCATTCTGCCGATTTGAGTAGGAATCAGGTCGTTGTCCGAAAGGACGAGAGGTCGGTGACGCAAAACTTTGTGATCGATTCACCTTGGGGGACTCTGGCGCCTTCATACCGCCCTTGGTAGCGAGTGCAGGGTTGATCCATTGTCTACTGGACGGTCGAGGCTGTTTCTGCGCCTGTTGAGAAGGCCCAAGCGATGGTTGCAGATTAGTAGTCTGGGCACGCGGGCCGGTTGGAATTGTGGGGCTGATAGGATTCGAGGGTCCCGACGGAGGTGCCCAGGCATCGCCGGCAGTTTGGGCGGATGGGCCAGGCCGGTCCTGGCGCTCTTCAATGAGGGCCCGGGGAGCAGTTGGTGGGGCTTTCGGAGCATCTGACGCTGGGGGAGGACGAACGGATCCGAACATGGGAGCAGAAGGAGCGAGAGGTGGGGTGATGGCTTTGAGTGTGGAAGCTGACAGGGTTTCATTCGCCACAGAGCCCTGGCGGTCGAGTTTTGGACGCACAATCCGGTCGGTCGCATCGCGTGGATCGCGGGGTGGATCGCGGGGTGGTTGCTCGCGTGAAGGAAAGAGCTCGCGTTCCTCTCTAGGGCCGTCCCGCAGACGAGTATCAGCATGGTGTGATTCGCGCTCGTCCCTGTCCCTAGGTCCCCAACGGCCTTGGCCTTCCTGAGACCGGCTCCGAAACCGAGAGTCCGGTCGCTCATCTATAAACGGTCGACCTCGGCCACGGTCCCAGTCGCCTCGACCTCGCGGAGCACCACGGCCACGATAGCTACCTCCACGATAGGACTGAGGAGCGAAGGGGGGATCGGATGACGAAGACCCGGCGCTAAGAGGCCCACCATCTCTCGAGCCTCGCCTGACTCGGTCCGCTTCGACACCTATCTGGAGTTCTCGTTCTCTGAAATCTCTGCCGGGTGGCGATCTTCTGGGCCCTGGTGATGCTCGTCGGCCGCGGAAACTGTCCCTCTCACGGTCTCGCCAGCCCATGTCACGCTCTCTGCTGCGGTCGCTTCGAAATGGTGGTGGGTCATCTCTCCTGTCTCTAAAATCTCTCTCTCGACCCCGGTCTCGGCTGTCGTCGCGCCAGTTGCCCGGGCCTCCTCGTCCACCACGGCCGCGGCCGCGGCCCCTAAAGTCACCAGCGAAGCCACCGCGTGGACCGCTGGGAGGATCCAACCCTAAGTAAGCCTTGGGAGCACGTGGAGGCTCGCGCCCTGTCAGGGGCTCGCGAAAGCTGTCCCGGTTGGGGGTAAAGGCCGAGACATTGGACCTGGACTCGGCAGAGGTACGACGGCGGTCGGCATCGCCATACTGGGAGCCGCGGTCAGTGAGTCGGTCGGGCGACCTGTCCCTAGGCGAGCGCGAGCGGCGGTCGTCGGTGCGCCGGTCATCGTAACGAGGATTATATCGGGACCTGTAGTCATTCGGTGGTTGAGCATAGTACAGATCATTGGGGTACATGTCTGTGTCTAGGAGCGGCAGTCTCGGTGCACCCGGACGGGGGCCGTAGCCCCGACCGGCGGGACGGTAGTGATTTGGCCGCATAGTCGGTGGACTACCGACATGCGAAGAGGGACGGAGGATAGGCAGAGGGAACGGGAAAGGGTTTGACGGCAGAGACTAAGATGAAGGAGGGGAGGAAACATTGAGG